>JAHUYU010001834.1:0-22508 GCA_030439765.1 Tripidium arundinaceum
ATGCAAATCAATCTTGCAAATTGACGTCTCCTTGCATATGCCGTTGCATTGCATGATTGTGTTGGATTTATTATGGGCTTGGCCCATTTATATATTTAATAAATCAATAACTCTATGGTGTGTAACTGTGCGCAATATTAATTGTACCGGATTGAAAGTTGAAGGGACGTTGACTCAACTTATATGGTGGAAATTATTCCACTTTACTTGAGAAGTTGAGAAACGGATAAAGGCTTGCCACACGCGCGCGCGCCGCCGCCGGCCGGCCGGGCTCGGGCGAGGCAGGCGGCGAGCGGGCGTGGCGTGTTAAATTTTTAGCACTCACTTACCATGATTACGGGAGTTACAACTCTTCGTATGCCCCGTCTCTTCTCCTCCCTGCGCCATCTCTTCCTCTCCCTGCACCTCCTCTCTTCCCCTGCGCCATATATGTCCTCCCTGGCGCACAACAGAGGGGTGGCTGTTGGCGCCATCTTCCAATTCCTATCCGAGAGGAAAATCATATCACAAGTTCCGCTGCTCGAAAGCTTCTCCATCTCGTAACTCCGCGCGCACGGAGGAGCGAGAGGGCAGGTGCCTCCGGAGCCGGTGCCGTTCGAGACCTTGCACGAGGGATCGGCAATTAGGTTTTTGGGGAGCGTCTACGCGACTGCCCGATTCTTCCTGCCGTTGCCGCCGACGTCTTCTTCCCTGGAGGTGCTGCTGGTGGTCTTCTTCACGGCGACATCTCCATCCCTAGGATTGCTGCTGCGTTCTTCTTCTCCCTGGAGGAGAGGTCGACTACTTCCTCTACGGCGAGATCATCATAATACAATAATTCACAGAGCTCATTACATTTCATACAATTTCTCAAAGTCCACATACATCTCTTAGTGTCCCGCTGCACTCCTGCCTCTAGGTGATTGCCATACCAACTAGGGGGATTTAGACTAAGCCTCGCCACATACAAGGTCGAGTGGTTGTACGATAAAATGATTCAGACAAGATGAATCATCAACTCAGTCCTTATTTGAGACAAAGCGGATATCTTCATACTTAACCAGAAAAGGTACAAGCCACAACACCACGACATCCTAAAAAAGGAACACCGATCTGCCCCATCTCTAGAGTAATCACCATCTATAACTTGTTCATTAACCCTTTCACAATACCCACAACTCATCCTCACAACACACACAGTTTTTCGTTTAAAATCAATTGTATTTGAGAAATCATAGTGATGGGTATTCATGATGGGTAACAAAGTCCTAAGTATACTAAATAACGATATTTCGTCAGGTTGTAATATTGATTCCTAAGTTTGAGCATGACAATTATCGGGCCATATCAATCCAAGGATGGCTATTCAAACGGGTTTTAACTAAGCAGCGAAAATACTTCGTACGTATAATCGTACACACAATATTTAAAAACGGCTTCTACGGGTTGTGTTTAAAAATGGAATCAACATGCATCAAAAGGGATTAGATTGGTCTTGCCTTCGTCGACGTCCTCGGCAAACTCCTGCTGGTAGTTCGGGTTCTCAGCATCGAACTCGCGATACTGGCCTCCAAACTCGTCCTGGCCTCCGAGATCGTCGGTCGCCTCCTCAGTCACTCCGTCAGCTAAAAACGCGCAAACAACTGAACTAGCAGACAAACACAATTAAATATTCACCTATATTCAAATGAGCTCTAAAAATCATGAAATTTATATGGGAGATAGAGTTTGATTTTAGATGAATTTAGGAAGAAGAATCAATGGAATAGGAGGTTGTATGAGTGAGATATTAATTTTGGAAGGTGGATGCCTAATTAGTTTAGAAAATAACATAAATGATTTTCCTTCTATGGCTCTCAGTTGCTGATCCCTCACGTGGAGGAGCTTTGGGCCTCACATAGCAGCACATGGGCTCTAGACTTGATTATGTTTGGAATGCAGACCAACTAATGCATGCTATCCCACACAGAGACAATAACACAGGGAGGGAGGTACGGGACAGAGAGAGAGAGAGCGAGCGTCGTGCTCGCCAGGCACGAACGTCCGCCATGGACGATGACTACTACTCGTCCAGAAGGAGACTCAGGCCACCATTCACAAATCTGAGAGCATGGGGAGAGAGAGGAGGGTGAGGGGAAGCTCATAGGTATGCTACCTCAATCTATCACAGCTTGGGGAAGGAGATCGATGAGGGCGAGGCGTGTTCTTGCGAGGAACAAAGGGAGCTTAGGGGCTCAGTTTAGGGAGGGAGAAGAGGAGCATCGAAGCTAGTCGGCTTGGTGAGCTCGGCTTTGCACTTTATAGGGGCTAGCAAGAGTTGTGCCACCGGCTCACCTGCTCGCCATCAATGGCGTCGCTGCTAGCGAGCGCTACCTGCAGAGCGAAGGACGATGGGCGGTGCGGCATGTAGCGAAGCGGTGGTGCTGATGCGACGACCGCATTGACGGCGCGCATGACAAGGCGGCCAAGGCCGGTGAGGATAGCCGTAGCGACGTGGGTGATGGATGCCTGTCCTCTTTGCTTGTTTGCGTGGTGTGTTGGTGGAGCGGTCACCAGCTTTGTCTCGGACGCAAGCTCAGTAGCATGCCGCTCCCTATCTATGTGTGATTAATGCGGCTGTTGTGTGTGCGTGCTTTGCTCCGTGCTGGTGTTGCTGCTGAGGAGAAAGGAGAGGGAGGTGGGCCCACGGTGTGTACGATGAGGCGAAGGAGTGGGGCCCACATGGTGTGGTCGGCGAGGGGGTCCGGGCGTGGATGCGCGGCGGCGGCGGCGGTGGGACCAGTGCGTGCGGACGTTGTCGGGTGAGGGTGAGCGGAGCGCATGCGAGAAAGAGTTGGGGGGACGACTAGAGATATTATTGCTGCGATATGTAGGATATATATATTTGGACGGAGGACAGAGGGATATATATATATATATATATATATATATATATATATATAGAGAGAGAGAGAGAGAGGAAGGAGATTTAAATAGAGCTCAAATGACTTTAGTTTTTAAAATAGATTTTTAAAAAAAATATTTTTGAGCGAGTGATTTGAAGAATTGAATTTTCGGGATGTTACAGAGATGGACAAATCACTCAACAACTGCTTGACTGAGGCCACCACTTTTAGATGTCGCGTGCCCTGCGAAAGTTGTTTGCAACCATTCTTGTCTTGTGCGAGGCCACTAACATACGTGGACTCTGGGACAAGCACAAGGACACTCTTTGTGAAGACTTTAGATGGGACAACAGCAACACGTCAGTAGTGGAGCAAAAGGTGCTCAGAGACATATGGGATATGGTTCATTCAATGGGGAAGGATATCAGAGGTTATGGTCTGCCACCTGTCTGTGATCTAGGTGGAAGCTCCAATGACATGATGAAAGAGGTTAGAGAGAAACAACGTCTCCATACACCAAGAAAACTTAAATATTTATGAATCACTTAACAAGGAGCAGTGTGAAGGATTTGATGAAATCATTCAGCATGTATTTGCTAATAAATGCCAAGTTTTTTTCGTAGACGTCCTAGAGGCACGGGTAAGACGTTTCTATACAAGGCTCTCCTTGCTAGAGTTCGGTTTGAAGGATTAGTAGCCATTGCAACAGCTACATCTGGTATAGCAGCATCGATATTGGCCGGAGGACGCACTGCACACTCAAGGTTTAAAATCCCAATTACAATCGGGGACAACAGCATGTTCAACTTTACGAAGCAAAGTGGCACTGCAGAGTTGTTTCGTAGGGCATCTTTGATTATTTGGGATGAAGTTGACATGACCAAGGGTCAGTGCGTCGAAACACTTGATAGGTCCCTACAGGATATTATGGAATTTACTTTGCCATTCGGAGGAAAGGTTATGGTATTTGGTGGAGATTTTAGACAGGTCCTTCCTGTAGTGACACGTGGGACAAGAGCACATATAACTGATGCTACATTGCAAAGATCTTATTTGTGAGAAAAAAATAAGGAAGATACGATTGTCATGTAACATGAGGGCACAGTTTGACCCTTGGTTTGCAGAGTACATGCTATGAATTGGAAATGGAACCGAGGAAACCATTGGAGATGATTATGTTCGACTCCCTGATGACGTTGGGATTGGTAATACTGACATGGAGGTGGCAGTCCAAAAACTCATTCAAGATGTTTTTCCATGACTTGAAGAAAATGCAACATCAGCCGCCTATATGAGCTCCCGTTACATTCTATCGACCAAAATGACCATGTTGATAAGCTGAACGCAATGATGATTGATAGGTTTCCAGGTGAGGACAAGGTTTACCACAGCTTCGACATTGTTGATGATGATTCTCAGAATCGCTACCCTATTGACTTTTTGAACTCGATAACTCCAAATGGCCTCCCCCCGCATGAGCTGAAGCTAAAAATCAATTGTCCTGTGATTCTTCTCCACAATCTTGATCCTAACAACGGATTGTGCAATGGAGCAAGGCTTATGGTGAGAGCATTGCAGACAAATGCAATTGATGCCAAGATCGTTGGTGGACAGCATGTGCGAAAAAGGGTTTTCATACCAAGGATCCCATTGTCTCCCTCGGATGATATTTCCCTTCCTTTCAAGTTCAAGAGAAAACAATTTCCAGCACGGCTAAGTTTTGCCATGACCATAAATAAATCACAGGGACAAACCATCCCTAATGTTGGGATCTACCTTCTAGAACCTATGTTCTCGCATGGTCAGCTTTATGTTGCTTTATCAAGGGGGTATCAAGATCAACAACAAGAATTTTTGCTAAACCAAAAAAGGAATTGGATCCTACAGGGAACAGCACCAGGAATATTGTTTAGAAAGACATCTTGAACTGGTGATTAATGGCGGATATACTCAAACCATTTTACCAGTCCTCGTGTGATTATATATGGCTGGGCAGGTGCTTCATATTTTATTTCGCATGTTGCCAAACCATTATATTTTTGGGCTTCATATTTTATTTTATTTCGTTTGCATTAATATATAAGTACGACGTTGCACTATTGGCAGGTGGGAAGCCTTCACAACATACCCTATGTAATACGACCTGATACATGGCAGTGGCATCTTCGGCAGAAGAAGTATGTGTTCTCTATTCTTTCTCCTGTGTTGGTAATGCAAAGACAAATTGTACCTTCTGTTAATAATGTTTGTGTCAAAATCGGTAGGAGTGATTCAGAGACATTCTTCTAGAGATGGATATGATTTTCTGGCCAGATGGTGCAGTCATACTGGGGGACAGTGTTGATATATTAAGCATTGAGCATAGAAGTATGGTGACAGGAATGCGGTGGAAGTCCAAGTTACTTATCAACATAAATATGTCATTCACATGGTGGGGGTGAAGGTGCCAGCGAGATAAATATTTGGGTGATTTGGAGATGAGCTGGATGCATATGTTTCAGTCAATATACACAGTAGATGGCTTTGTACGTATTGACACACTACATTCAGTAACAATCAAGGCATAGTACTGAGATACTAATGAGTTCCATTTTCATACTTCTGCAGAACATATTGCCTACACTTTAGTCCTTACTGTGGGTGCATCATGCCATGCTGCAATATCATAAAAATCAGTGCTTAACATGCTACTCCCAGATAGCAGGGTGACCAAATAAGCACGATCCATCTGTACGCGCCAGTCTTAGCTAGCATGCAGGCTTAACGAGACAGATATATGCATGCAGACGCCTCCGCGCGGCGACCACTGGCGTCCCCGCCCGCTCGAGTCCGCGCCCGTCCGCCCCGCGACTCGCGTCCTCGCCCGCCATGTGAATGACATATTTATGTTGATAAGTAACTTGGACTTCCACCGCATTCCTGTCACCATACTTCTATGCTCAATGCTTAATATATCAACACTGTCCCCCAGTATGACTGCACCATCTGGCCAGAAAATCATATCCATCTCTAGAAGAATGTCTCTGAATCACTCCTACCGATTTTGACACAAACATTATTAACAGAAGGTACAATTTGTCTTTGCATTACCAACACAGGAGAAAGAATAGAGAACACATACTTCTTCTGCCGAAGATGCCACTGCCATGTATCAGGTCGTATTACATAGGGTATGTTGTGAAGGCTTCCCACCTGCCAATAGTGCAACGTCGTACTTATATATTAATGCAAACGAAATAAAATAAAATATGAAGCCCAAAAAATATAATGGTTTGGCAACATGCGAAATAAAATATGAAGCACCTGCCCAGCCATATATAATCACACGAGGACTGGTAAAATGGTTTGAGTATATCCGCCATTAATCACCAGTTCAAGATGTCTTTCTAAACAATATTCCTGGTGCTGTTCCCTGTAGGATCCAATTCCTTTTTTGGTTTAGCAAAAATTCTTGTTGTTGATCTTGATACCCCCCTTGATAAAGCAACATAAAGCTGACCATGCGAGAACATAGGTTCTAGAAGGTAGATCCCAACTTAGGGATGGTTTGTCCCTGTGATTTATTTATGGTCATGGCAAAACTTAGCCGTGCTGGAAATTGTTTTCTCTTGAACTTGAAAGGAAGGGAAATATCATCCGAGGGAGACAATGGGATCCTTGGTATGAAAACCCTTTTTCGCACATGCTGTCCACCAACGATCTTGGCATCAATTGCATTTGTCTGCAATGCTCCTCACCATAAGCCTTGCTCCATTGCACAATCCGTTGTTAGGATCAAGATTGTGGAGAAGAATCACAGGACAATTGATTTTTAGCTTCAGCTCATGCGGGGGGAGGCCATTTGGAGTTATCGAGTTCAAAAAGTCAATAGGGTAGCGATTCTGAGAATCATCATCAACAATGTCGAAGCTGTGGTAAACCTTGTCCTCACCTGGAAACCTATCAATCATCATTGCGTTCAGCTTATCAACATGGTCATTTTGGTCGATAGAATGTAACGGGAGCTCATATAGGCGGCTGATGTTGCATTTTCTTCAAGTCATGGAAAAACATCTTGAATGAGTTTTTGGACTGCCACCTCCATGTCAGTATTACCAATCCCAACGTCATCAGGGAGTCGAACATAATCATCTCCAATGGTTTCCTCGGTTCCATTTCCAATTCATAGCATGTACTCTGCAAACCAAGGGTCAAACTGTGCCCTCATGTTACATGACAATCGTATCTTCCTTATTTTTTTCTCACAAATAAGATCTTTGCAATGTAGCATCAGTTATATGTGCTCTTGTCCCACGTGTCACTACAGGAAGGACCTGTCTAAAATCTCCACCAAATACCATAACCCTTTCCTCCGAATGGCAAAGTAAATTCCATAATATCCTGTAGGGACCTATCAAGTGTTTCGACGCACTGACCCTTGGTCATGTCAACTTCATCCCAAATAATCAAAGATGCCCTACGAAACAACTCTGCAGTGCCACTTTGCTTCGTAAAGTTGAACATGCTGTTGTCCCCGATTGTAATTGGGATTTTAAACCTTGAGTGTGCAGTGCGTCCTCCGGCCAATATCGATGCTGCTATACCAGATGTAGCTGTTGCAATGGCTACTAATCCTTCAAACCGAACTCTAGCAAGGAGAGCCTTGTATAGAAACGTCTTACCCGTGCCTCTAGGACGTCTACGAAAAAACTTGGCATTTATTAGCAAATACATGCTGAATGATTTCATCAAATCCTTCACACTGCTCCTTGTTAAGTGATTCATAAATATTTAAGTTTTCTTGGTGTATGGAGACGTTGTTTCTCTCTAACCTCTTTCATCATGTCATTGGAGCTTCCACCTAGATCACAGACAGGTGGCAGACCATAACCTCTGATATCCTTCCCCATTGAATGAACCATATCCCATATGTCTCTGAGCACCTTTTGCTCCACTACTGACGTGTTGCTGTTGTCCCATCTAAAGTCTTCACAAAGAGTGTCCTTGTGCTTGTCCCAGAGTCCACGTATGTTAGTGGCCTCGCACAAGACAAGAATGGTTGCAAACAACTTTCGCAGGGCACGCGACATCTAAAAGTGGTGGCCTCAGTCAAGCAGTTGTTGAGTGATTTGTCCATCTCTGTAACATCCCGAAAATTCAATTCTTCAAATCACTCGCTCAAAAATATTTTTTTTAAAAATCTATTTTAAAAACTAAAGTCATTTGAGCTCTATTTAAATCTCCTTCCTCTCTCTCTCTCTCTCTATATATATATATATATATATATATATATATATATATCCCTCTGTCCTCCGTCCAAATATATATATCCTACATATCGCAGCAATAATATCTCTAGTCGTCCCCCCAACTCTTTCTCGCATGCGCTCCGCTCACCCTCACCCGACAACGTCCGCACGCACTGGTCCACCGCCGCCGCCGCCGCGCATCCACGCCCGGACCCCCTCGCCGACCACACCATGTGGGCCCCACTCCTTCGCCTCATCGTACACACCGTGGGCCCACCTCCCTCTCCTTTCTCCTCAGCAGCAACACCAGCACGGAGCAAAGCACGCACACACAACAGCCGCATTAATCACACATAGATAGGGAGCGGCATGCTACTGAGCTTGCGTCCGAGACAAAGCTGGTGACCGCTCCACCAACACACCACGCAAACAAGCAAAGAGGACAGGCATCCATCACCCACGTCGCTACGGCTATCCTCACCGGCCTTGGCCGCCTTGTCATGCGCGCCGTCAATGCGGTCGTCGCATCAGCACCACCGCTTCGCTACATGCCGCACCGCCCATCGTCCTTCGCTCTGCAGGTAGCGCTCGCTAGCAGCGACGCCATTGATGGCGAGCAGGTGAGCCGGTGGCACAACTCTTGCTAGCCCCTATAAAGTGCAAAGCCGAGCTCACCAAGCCGACTAGCTTCGATGCTCCTCTTCTCCCTCCCTAAACTGAGCCCTAAGCTCCCTTTGTTCCTCGCAAGAACACGCCTCGCCCTCATCGATCTTCTTCCCCAAGCTGTGATAGATTGAGGTAGCATACCTATGAGCTTCCCCTCACCCTCCTCTCTCTCCCCATGCTCTCAGATTTGTGAATGGTGGCCTGAGTCTCCTTCTGGACGAGTAGTAGTCATCGTCCATGGCGGACGTTCGTGCCTGGCGAGCACGACGCTCGCTCTCTCTCTCTCTGTCCCGTACCTCCCTCCCTGTGTTATTGTCTCTGTGTGGGATAGCATGCATTAGTTGGTCTGCATTCCAAACATAATCAAGTCTAGAGCCCATGTGCTGCTATGTGAGGCCCAAAGCTCCTCCACGTGAGGGATCAGCAACTGAGAGCCATAGAAGGAAAATCATTTATGTTATTTTCTAAACTAATTAGGCATCCACCTTCCAAAATTAATATCTCACTCATACAACCTCCTATTCCATTGATTCTTCTTCCTAAATTCATCTAAAATCAAACTCTATCTCCCATATAAATTTCATGATTTTTAGAGCTCATTTGAATATAGGTGAATATTTAATTGTGTTTGTCTGCTAGTTCAGTTGTTTGCGCGTTTTTAGCTGACGGAGTGACTGAGGAGGCGACCGACGATCTCGGAGGCCAGGACGAGTTTGGAGGCCAGTATCGCGAGTTCGATGCTGAGAACCCGAACTACCAGCAGGAGTTTGCCGAGGACGTCGACGAAGGCAAGACCAATCTAATCCCTTTTGATGCATGTTGATTCCATTTTTAAACACAACCCGTAGAAGCCGTTTTTAAATATTGTGTGTACGATTATACGTACGAAGTATTTTCGCTGCTTAGTTAAAACCCGTTTGAATAGCCATCCTTGGATTGATATGGCCCGATAATTGTCATGCTCAAACTTAGGAATCAATATTACAACCTGACGAAATATCGTTATTTAGTATACTTAGGACTTTGTTACCCATCATGAATACCCATCACTATGATTTCTCAAATACAATTGATTTTAAACGAAAAACTGTGTGTGTTGTGAGGATGAGTTGTGGGTATTGTGAAAGGGTTAATGAACAAGTTATAGATGGTGATTACTCTAGAGATGGGGCAGATCGGTGTTCCTTTTTTAGGATGTCGTGGTGTTGTGGCTTGTACCTTTTCTGGTTAAGTATGAAGATATCCGCTTTGTCTCAAATAAGGACTGAGTTGATGATTCATCTTGTCTGAATCATTTTATCGTACAACCACTCGACCTTGTATGTGGCGAGGCTTAGTCTAAATCCCCCTAGTTGGTATGGCAATCACCTAGAGGCAGGAGTGCAGCGGGACACTAAGAGATGTATGTGGACTTTGAGAAATTGTATGAAATGTAATGAGCTCTGTGAATTATTGTATTATGATGGGTAACAAAGTCCTAAGTATACTAAATAACGATATTTCGTCAGGTTGTAATATTGATTCCTAAGTTTGAGCATGACAATTATCGGGCCATATCAATCCAAGGATGGCTATTCAAACGGGTTTTAACTAAGCAGCGAAAATACTTCGTACGTATAATCGTACACACAATATTTAAAAACGGCTTCTACGGGTTGTGTTTAAAAATGGAATCAACATGCATCAAAAGGGATTAGATTGGTCTTGCCTTCGTCGACGTCCTCGGCAAACTCCTGCTGGTAGTTCGGGTTCTCAGCATCGAACTCGCGATACTGGCCTCCAAACTCGTCCTGGCCTCCGAGATCGTCGGTCGCCTCCTCAGTCACTCCGTCAGCTAAAAACGCGCAAACAACTGAACTAGCAGACAAACACAATTAAATATTCACCTATATTCAAATGAGCTCTAAAATCATGAAATTTATATGGGAGATAGAGTTTGATTTTAGATGAATTTAGGAAGAAGAATCAATGGAATAGGAGGTTGTATGAGTGAGATATTAATTTTGGAAGGTGGATGCCTAATTAGTTTAGAAAATAACATAAATGATTTTCCTTCTATGGCTCTCAGTTGCTGATCCCTCACGTGGAGGAGCTTTGGGCCTCACATAGCAGCACATGGGCTCTAGACTTGATTATGTTTGGAATGCAGACCAACTAATGCATGCTATCCCACACAGAGACAATAACACAGGGAGGGAGGTACGGGACAGAGAGAGAGAGAGCGAGCGTCGTGCTCGCCAGGCACGAACGTCCGCCATGGACGATGACTACTACTCGTCCAGAAGGAGACTCAGGCCACCATTCACAAATCTGAGAGCATGGGGAGAGAGAGGAGGGTGAGGGGAAGCTCATAGGTATGCTACCTCAATCTATCACAGCTTGGGGAAGAAGATCGATGAGGGCGAGGCGTGTTCTTGCGAGGAACAAAGGGAGCTTAGGGGCTCAGTTTAGGGAGGGAGAAGAGGAGCATCGAAGCTAGTCGGCTTGGTGAGCTCGGCTTTGCACTTTATAGGGGCTAGCAAGAGTTGTGCCACCGGCTCACCTGCTCGCCATCAATGGCGTCGCTGCTAGCGAGCGCTACCTGCAGAGCGAAGGACGATGGGCGGTGCGGCATGTAGCGAAGCGGTGGTGCTGATGCGACGACCGCATTGACGGCGCGCATGACAAGGCGGCCAAGGCCGGTGAGGATAGCCGTAGCGACGTGGGTGATGGATGCCTGTCCTCTTTGCTTGTTTGCGTGGTGTGTTGGTGGAGCGGTCACCAGCTTTGTCTCGGACGCAAGCTCAGTAGCATGCCGCTCCCTATCTATGTGTGATTAATGCGGCTGTTGTGTGTGCGTGCTTTGCTCCGTGCTGGTGTTGCTGCTGAGGAGAAAGGAGAGGGAGGTGGGCCCACGGTGTGTACGATGAGGCGAAGGAGTGGGGCCCACATGGTGTGGTCGGCGAGGGGGGTCCGGGCGTGGATGCGCGGCGGCGGCGGCGGTGGGACCAGTGCGTGCGGACGTTGTCGGGTGAGGGTGAGCGGAGCGCATGCGAGAAAGAGTTGGGGGGACGACTAGAGATATTATTGCTGCGATATGTAGGATATATATATTTGGACGGAGGACAGAGGGATATATATATATATATATATATATATATATATATATATAGAGAGAGAGAGAGAGAGGAAGGAGATTTAAATAGAGCTCAAATGACTTTAGTTTTTAAAATAGATTTTTAAAAAAAATATTTTTGAGCGAGTGATTTGAAGAATTGAATTTTCGGGATGTTACAGAGATGGACAAATCACTCAACAACTGCTTGACTGAGGCCACCACTTTTAGATGTCGCGTGCCCTGCGAAAGTTGTTGCAACCATTCTTGTCTTGTGCGAGGCCACTAACATACGTGGACTCTGGGACAAGCACAAGGACACTCTTTGTGAAGACTTTAGATGGGACAACAGCAACACGTCAGTAGTGGAGCAAAAGGTGCTCAGAGACATATGGGATATGGTTCATTCAATGGGGAAGGATATCAGAGGTTATGGTCTGCCACCTGTCTGTGATCTAGGTGGAAGCTCCAATGACATGATGAAAGAGGTTAGAGAGAAACAACGTCTCCATACACCAAGAAAACTTAAATATTTATGAATCACTTAACAAGGAGCAGTGTGAAGGATTTGATGAAATCATTCAGCATGTATTTGCTAATAAATGCCAAGTTTTTTTCGTAGACGTCCTAGAGGCACGGGTAAGACGTTTCTATACAAGGCTCTCCTTGCTAGAGTTCGGTTTGAAGGATTAGTAGCCATTGCAACAGCTACATCTGGTATAGCAGCATCGATATTGGCCGGAGGACGCACTGCACACTCAAGGTTTAAAATCCCAATTACAATCGGGGACAACAGCATGTTCAACTTTACGAAGCAAAGTGGCACTGCAGAGTTGTTTCGTAGGGCATCTTTGATTATTTGGGATGAAGTTGACATGACCAAGGGTCAGTGCGTCGAAACACTTGATAGGTCCCTACAGGATATTATGGAATTTACTTTGCCATTCGGAGGAAAGGTTATGGTATTTGGTGGAGATTTTAGACAGGTCCTTCCTGTAGTGACACGTGGGACAAGAGCACATATAACTGATGCTACATTGCAAAGATCTTATTTGTGAGAAAAAAATAAGGAAGATACGATTGTCATGTAACATGAGGGCACAGTTTGACCCTTGGTTTGCAGAGTACATGCTATGAATTGGAAATGGAACCGAGGAAACCATTGGAGATGATTATGTTCGACTCCCTGATGACGTTGGGATTGGTAATACTGACATGGAGGTGGCAGTCCAAAAACTCATTCAAGATGTTTTTCCATGACTTGAAGAAAATGCAACATCAGCCGCCTATATGAGCTCCCGTTACATTCTATCGACCAAAATGACCATGTTGATAAGCTGAACGCAATGATGATTGATAGGTTTCCAGGTGAGGACAAGGTTTACCACAGCTTCGACATTGTTGATGATGATTCTCAGAATCGCTACCCTATTGACTTTTTGAACTCGATAACTCCAAATGGCCTCCCCCCGCATGAGCTGAAGCTAAAATCAATTGTCCTGTGATTCTTCTCCACAATCTTGATCCTAACAACGGATTGTGCAATGGAGCAAGGCTTATGGTGAGAGCATTGCAGACAAATGCAATTGATGCCAAGATCGTTGGTGGACAGCATGTGCGAAAAAGGGTTTTCATACCAAGGATCCCATTGTCTCCCTCGGATGATATTTCCCTTCCTTTCAAGTTCAAGAGAAAACAATTTCCAGCACGGCTAAGTTTTGCCATGACCATAAATAAATCACAGGGACAAACCATCCCTAATGTTGGGATCTACCTTCTAGAACCTATGTTCTCGCATGGTCAGCTTTATGTTGCTTTATCAAGGGGGTATCAAGATCAACAACAAGAATTTTTGCTAAACCAAAAAAGGAATTGGATCCTACAGGGAACAGCACCAGGAATATTGTTTAGAAAGACATCTTGAACTGGTGATTAATGGCGGATATACTCAAACCATTTTACCAGTCCTCGTGTGATTATATATGGCTGGGCAGGTGCTTCATATTTTATTTCGCATGTTGCCAAACCATTATATTTTTGGGCTTCATATTTTATTTTATTTCGTTTGCATTAATATATAAGTACGACGTTGCACTATTGGCAGGTGGGAAGCCTTCACAACATACCCTATGTAATACGACCTGATACATGGCAGTGGCATCTTCGGCAGAAGAAGTATGTGTTCTCTATTCTTTCTCCTGTGTTGGTAATGCAAAGACAAATTGTACCTTCTGTTAATAATGTTTGTGTCAAAATCGGTAGGAGTGATTCAGAGACATTCTTCTAGAGATGGATATGATTTTCTAGCCAGATGGTGCAGTCATACTGGGGGACAGTGTTGATATATTAAGCATTGAGCATAGAAGTATGGTGACAGGAATGCGGTGGAAGTCCAAGTTACTTATCAACATGGTCATTTTGGTCGATAGAATGTAACGGGAGCTCATATAGGCGGCTGATGTTGCATTTTCTTCAAGTCATGGAAAAACATCTTGAATGAGTTTTTGGACTGCCACCTCCATGTCAGTATTACCAATCCCAACGTCATCAGGGAGTCGAACATAATCATCTCCAATGGTTTCCTCGGTTCCATTTCCAATTCATAGCATGTACTCTGCAAACCAAGGGTCAAACTGTGCCCTCATGTTACATGACAATCGTATCTTCCTTATTTTTTTCTCACAAATAAGATCTTTGCAATGTAGCATCAGTTATATGTGCTCTTGTCCCACGTGTCACTACAGGAAGGACCTGTCTAAAATCTCCACCAAATACCATAACCTTTCCTCCGAATGGCAAAGTAAATTCCATAATATCCTGTAGGGACCTATCAAGTGTTTCGACGCACTGACCCTTGGTCATGTCAACTTCATCCCAAATAATCAAAGATGCCCTACGAAACAACTCTGCAGTGCCACTTTGCTTCGTAAAGTTGAACATGCTGTTGTCCCCGATTGTAATTGGGATTTTAAACCTTGAGTGTGCAGTGCGTCCTCCGGCCAATATCGATGCTGCTATACCAGATGTAGCTGTTGCAATGGCTACTAATCCTTCAAACCGAACTCTAGCAAGGAGAGCCTTGTATAGAAACGTCTTACCCGTGCCTCTAGGACGTCTACGAAAAAAACTTGGCATTTATTAGCAAATACATGCTGAATGATTTCATCAAATCCTTCACACTGCTCCTTGTTAAGTGATTCATAAATATTTAAGTTTTCTTGGTGTATGGAGACGTTGTTTCTCTCTAACCTCTTTCATCATGTCATTGGAGCTTCCACCTAGATCACAGACAGGTGGCAGACCATAACCTCTGATATCCTTCCCCATTGAATGAACCATATCCCATATGTCTCTGAGCACCTTTTGCTCCACTACTGACGTGTTGCTGTTGTCCCATCTAAAGTCTTCACAAAGAGTGTCCTTGTGCTTGTCCCAGAGTCCACGTATGTTAGTGGCCTCGCACAAGACAAGAATGGTTGCAAACAACTTTCGCAGGGCACGCGACATCTAAAAGTGGTGGCCTCAGTCAAGCAGTTGTTGAGTGATTTGTCCATCTCTGTAACATCCCGAAAATTCAATTCTTCAAATCACTCGCTCAAAAATATTTTTTTTTAAAAATCTATTTTAAAAACTAAAGTCATTTGAGCTCTATTTAAATCTCCTTCCTCTCTCTCTCTCTCTCTATATATATATATATATATATATATATATATATATATATCCCTCTGTCCTCCGTCCACATACATCTCTTAGTGTCCCGCTGCACTCCTGCCTCTAGGTGATTGCCATACCAACTAGGGGGATTTAGACTAAGCCTCGCCACATACAAGGTCGAGTGGTTGTACGATAAAATGATTCAGACAAGATGAATCATCAACTCAGTCCTTATTTGAGACAAAGCGGATATCTTCATACTTAACCAGAAAAGGTACAAGCCACAACACCACGACATCCTAAAAAAGGAACACCGATCTGCCCCATCTCTAGAGTAATCACCATCTATAACTTGTTCATTAACCCTTTCACAATACCCACAACTCATCCTCACAACACACACAGTTTTTCGTTTAAAATCAATTGTATTTGAGAAATCATAGTGATGGGTATTCATGATGGGTAACAAAGTCCTAAGTATACTAAATAACGATATTTCGTCAGGTTGTAATATTGATTCCTAAGTTTGAGCATGACAATTATCGGGCCATATCAATCCAAGGATGGCTATTCAAACGGGTTTTAACTAAGCAGCGAAAATACTTCGTACGTATAATCGTACACACAATATTTAAAAACGGCTTCTACGGGTTGTGTTTAAAAATGGAATCAACATGCATCAAAAGGGATTAGATTGGTCTTGCCTTCGTCGACGTCCTCGGCAAACTCCTGCTGGTAGTTCGGGTTCTCAGCATCGAACTCGCGATACTGGCCTCCAAACTCGTCCTGGCCTCCGAGATCGTCGGTCGCCTCCTCAGTCACTCCGTCAGCTAAAAACGCGCAAACAACTGAACTAGCAGACAAACACAATTAAATATTCACCTATATTCAAATGAGCTCTAAAAATCATGAAATTTATATGGGAGATAGAGTTTGATTTTAGATGAATTTAGGAAGAAGAATCAATGGAATAGGAGGTTGTATGAGTGAGATATTAATTTTGGAAGGTGGATGCCTAATTAGTTTAGAAAATAACATAAATGATTTTCCTTCTATGGCTCTCAGTTGCTGATCCCTCACGTGGAGGAGCTTTGGGCCTCACATAGCAGCACATGGGCTCTAGACTTGATTATGTTTGGAATGCAGACCAACTAATGCATGCTATCCCACACAGAGACAATAACACAGGGAGGGAGGTACGGGACAGAGAGAGAGAGAGCGAGCGTCGTGCTCGCCAGGCACGAACGTCCGCCATGGACGATGACTACTACTCGTCCAGAAGGAGACTCAGGCCACCATTCACAAATCTGAGAGCATGGGGAGAGAGAGGAGGGTGAGGGGAAGCTCATAGGTATGCTACCTCAATCTATCACAGCTTGGGGAAGGAGATCGATGAGGGCGAGGCGTGTTCTTGCGAGGAACAAAGGGAGCTTAGGGGCTCAGTTTAGGGAGGGAGAAGAGGAGCATCGAAGCTAGTCGGCTTGGTGAGGCTCGGCTTTGCACTTTATAGGGGCTAGCAAGAGTTGTGCCACCGGCTCACCTGCTCGCCATCAATGGCGTCGCTGCTAGCGAGCGCTACCTGCAGAGCGAAGGACGATGGGCGGTGCGGCATGTAGCGAAGCGGTGGTGCTGATGCGACGACCGCATTGACGGCGCGCATGACAAGGCGGCCAAGGCCGGTGAGGATAGCCGTAGCGACGTGGGTGATGGATGTCTGTCCTCTTTGCTTGTTTGCGTGGTGTGTTGGTGGAGCGGTCACCAGCTTTGTCTCGGACGCAAGCTCAGTAGCATGCCGCTCCCTATCTATGTGTGATTAATGCGGCTGTTGTGTGTGCGTGCTTTGCTCCGTGCTGGTGTTGCTGCTGAGGAGAAAGGAGAGGGAGGTGGGCCCACGGTGTGTACGATGAGGCGAAGGAGTGGGGCCCACATGGTGTGGTCGGCGAGGGGGTCCGGGCGTGGATGCGCGGCGGCGGCGGCGGTGGGACCAGTGCGTGCGGACGTTGTCGGGTGAGGGTGAGCGGAGCGCATGCGAGAAAGAGTTGGGGGGACGACTAGAGATATTATTGCTGCGATATGTAGGATATATATATTTGGACGGAGGACAGAGGGATATATATATATATATATATATATATATATATATATAGAGAGAGAGAGAGAGAGGAAGGAGATTTAAATAGAGCTCAAATGACTTTAGTTTTTAAAATAGATTTTTAAAAAAAATATTTTTGAGCGAGTGATTTGAAGAATTGAATTTTCGGGATGTTACAGAGATGGACAAATCACTCAACAACTGCTTGACTGAGGCCACCACTTTTAGATGTCGCGTGCCCTGCGAAAGTTGTTTGCAACCATTCTTGTCTTGTGCGAGGCCACTAACATACGTGGACTCTGGGACAAGCACAAGGACACTCTTTGTGAAGACTTTAGATGGGACAACAGCAACACGTCAGTAGTGGAGCAAAAGGTGCTCAGAGACATATGGGATATGGTTCATTCAATGGGGAAGGATATCAGAGGTTATGGTCTGCCACCTGTCTGTGATCTAGGTGGAAGCTCCAATGACATGATGAAAGAGGTTAGAGAGAAACAACGTCTCCATACACCAAGAAAACTTAAATATTTATGAATCACTTAACAAGGAGCAGTGTGAAGGATTTGATGAAATCATTCAGCATGTATTTGCTAATAAATGCCAAGTTTTTTTCGTAGACGTCCTAGAGGCACGGGTAAGACGTTTCTATACAAGGCTCTCCTTGCTAGAGTTCGGTTTGAAGGATTAGTAGCCATTGCAACAGCTACATCTGGTATAGCAGCATCGATATTGGCCGGAGGACGCACTGCACACTCAAGGTTTAAAATCCCAATTACAATCGGGGACAACAGCATGTTCAACTTTACGAAGCAAAGTGGCACTGCAGAGTTGTTTCGTAGGGCATCTTTGATTATTTGGGATGAAGTTGACATGACCAAGGGTCAGTGCGTCGAAACACTTGATAGGTCCCTACAGGATATTATGGAATTTACTTTGCCATTCGGAGGAAAGGTTATGGTATTTGGTGGAGATTTTAGACAGGTCCTTCCTGTAGTGACACGTGGGACAAGAGCACATATAACTGATGCTACATTGCAAAGATCTTATTTGTGAGAAAAAAATAAGGAAGATACGATTGTCATGTAACATGAGGGCACAGTTTGACCCTTGGTTTGCAGAGTACATGCTATGAATTGGAAATGGAACCGAGGAAACCATTGGAGATGATTATGTTCGACTCCCTGATGACGTTGGGATTGGTAATACTGACATGGAGGTGGCAGTCCAAAAACTCATTCAAGATGTTTATTTCCATGACTTGAAGAAAATGCAACATCAGCCGCCTATATGAGCTCCCGTTACATTCTATCGACCAAAATGACCATGTTGATAAGCTGAACGCAATGATGATTGATAGGTTTCCAGGTGAGGACAAGGTTTACCACAGCTTCGACATTGTTGATGATGATTCTCAGAATCGCTACCCTATTGACTTTTTGAACTCGATAACTCCAAATGGCCTCCCCCCGCATGAGCTGAAGCTAAAAATCAATTGTCCTGTGATTCTTCTCCACAATCTTGATCCTAACAACGGATTGTGCAATGGAGCAAGGCTTATGGTGAGAGCATTGCAGACAAATGCAATTGATGCCAAGATCGTTGGTGGACAGCATGTGCGAAAAAGGGTTTTCATACCAAGGATCCCATTGTCTCCCTCGGATGATATTTCCCTTCCTTTCAAGTTCAAGAGAAAACAATTTCCAGCACGGCTAAGTTTTGCCATGACCATAAATAAATCACAGGGACAAACCATCCCTAATGTTGGGATCTACCTTCTAGAACCTATGTTCTCGCATGGTCAGCTTTATGTTGCTTTATCAAGGGGGTATCAAGATCAACAACAAGAATTTTTGCTAAACCAAAAAAGGAATTGGATCCTACAGGGAACAGCACCAGGAATATTGTTTAGAAAGACATCTTGAACTGGTGATTAATGGCGGATATACTCAAACCATTTTACCAGTCCTCGTGTGATTATATATGGCTGGGCAGGTGCTTCATATTTTATTTCGCATGTTGCCAAACCATTATATTTTTGGGCTTCATATTTTATTTTATTTCGTTTGCATTAATATATAAGTACGACGTTGCACTATTGGCAGGTGGGAAGCCTTCACAACATACCCTATGTAATACGACCTGATACATGGCAGTGGCATCTTCGGCAGAAGAAGTATGTGTTCTCTATTCTTTCTCCTGTGTTGGTAATGCAAAGACAAATTGTACCTTCTGTTAATAATGTTTGTGTCAAAATCGGTAGGAGTGATTCAGAGACATTCTTCTAGAGATGGATATGATTTTCTAGCCAGATGGTGCAGTCATACTGGGGGACAGTGTTGATATATTAAGCATTGAGCATAGAAGTATGGTGACAGGAATGCGGTGGAAGTCCAAGTTACTTATCAACATGGTCATTTTGGTCGATAGAATGTAACGGGAGCTCATATAGGCGGCTGATGTTGCATTTTCTTCAAGTCATGGAAAAACATCTTGAATGAGTTTTTGGACTGCCACCTCCATGTCAGTATTACCAATCCCAACGTCATCAGGGAGTCGAACATAATCATCTCCAATGGTTTCCTCGGTTCCATTTCCAATTCATAGCATGTACTCTGCAAACCAAGGGTCAAACTGTGCCCTCATGTTACATGACAATCGTATCTTCCTTATTTTTTTCTCACAAATAAGATCTTTGCAATGTAGCATCAGTTATATGTGCTCTTGTCCCACGTGTCACTACAGGAAGGACCTGTCTAAAATCTCCACCAAATACCATAACCTTTCCTCCGAATGGCAAAGTAAATTCCATAATATCCTGTAGGGACCTATCAAGTGTTTCGACGCACTGACCCTTGGTCATGTCAACTTCATCCCAAATAATCAAAGATGCCCTACGAAACAACTCTGCAGTGCCACTTTGCTTCGTAAAGTTGAACATGCTGTTGTCCCCGATTGTAATTGGGATTTTAAACCTTGAGTGTGCAGTGCGTCCTCCGCCAATATCGATGCTGCTATACCAGATGTAGCTGTTGCAATGGCTACTAATCCTTCAAACCGAACTCTAGCAAGGAGAGCCTTGTATAGAAACGTCTTACCCGTGCCTCTAGGACGTCTACGAAAAAAACTTGGCATTTATTAGCAAATACATGCTGAATGATTTCATCAAATCCTTCACACTGCTCCTTGTTAAGTGATTCATAAATATTTAAGTTTTCTTGGTGTATGGAGACGTTGTTTCTCTCTAACCTCTTTCATCATGTCATTGGAGCTTCCACCTAGATCACAGACAGGTGGCAGACCATAACCTCTGATATCCTTCCCCATTGAATGAACCATATCCCATATGTCTCTGAGCACCTTTTGCTCCACTACTGACGTGTTGCTGTTGTCCCATCTAAAGTCTTCACAAAGAGTGTCCTTGTGCTTGTCCCAGAGTCCACGTATGTTAGTGGCCTCGCACAAGACAAGAATGGTTGCAAACAACTTTCGCAGGGCACGCGACATCTAAAAGTGGTGGCCTCAGTCAAGCAGTTGTTGAGTGATTTGTCCATCTCTGTAACATCCCGAAAATTCAATTCTTCAAATCACTCGCTCAAAAATATTTTTTTTAAAAATCTATTTTAAAAACTAAAGTCATTTGAGCTCTATTTAAATCTCCTTCCTCTCTCTCTCTCTCTCTATATATATATATATATATATATATATATATATATATATCCCTCTGTCCTCCGTCCAAATATATATATCCTACATATCGCAGCAATAATATCTCTAGTCGTCCCCCCCAACTCTTTCTCGCATGCGCTCCGCTCACCCTCACCCGACAACGTCCGCACGCACTGGTCCCACCGCCGCCGCCGCCGCGCATCCACGCCCGGACCCCCTCGCCGACCACACCATGTGGGCCCCACTCCTTCGCCTCATCGTACACACCGTGGGCCCACCTCCCTCTCCTTTCTCCTCAGCAGCAACACCAGCACGGAGCAAAGCACGCACACACAACAGCCGCATTAATCACACATAGATAGGGAGCGGCATGCTACTGAGCTTGCGTCCGAGACAAAGCTGGTGACCGCTCCACCAACACACCACGCAAACAAGCAAAGAGGACAGGCATCCATCACCCACGTCGCTACGGCTATCCTCACCGGCCTTGGCCGCCTTGTCATGCGCGCCGTCAATGCGGTCGTCGCATCAGCACCACCGCTTCGCTACATGCCGCACCGCCCATCGTCCTTCGCTCTGCAGGTAGCGCTCGCTAGCAGCGACGCCATTGATGGCGAGCAGGTGAGCCGGTGGCACAACTCTTGCTAGCCCCTATAAAGTGCAAAGCCGAGCTCACCAAGCCGACTAGCTTCGATGCTCCTCTTCTCCCTCCCTAAACTGAGCCCCTAAGCTCCCTTTGTTCCTCGCAAGAACACGCCTCGCCCTCATCGATCTCCTTCCCCAAGCTGTGATAGATTGAGGTAGCATACCTATGAGCTTCCCCTCACCCTCCTCTCTCTCCCCATGCTCTCAGATTTGTGAATGGTGGCCTGAGTCTCCTTCTGGACGAGTAGTAGTCATCGTCCATGGCGGACGTTCGTGCCTGGCGAGCACGACGCTCGCTCTCTCTCTCTCTGTCCCGTACCTCCCTCCCTGTGTTATTGTCTCTGTGTGGGATAGCATGCATTAGTTGGTCTGCATTCCAAACATAATCAAGTCTAGAGCCCATGTGCTGCTATGTGAGGCCCAAAGCTCCTCCACGTGAGGGATCAGCAACTGAGAGCCATAGAAGGAAAATCATTTATGTTATTTTCTAAACTAATTAGGCATCCACCTTCCAAAATTAATATCTCACTCATACAACCTCCTATTCCATTGATTCTTCTTCCTAAATTCATCTAAAATCAAACTCTATCTCCCAT
>JAHUYU010000342.1:0-21995 GCA_030439765.1 Tripidium arundinaceum
TGTATATCATTTACGTCTCTTGAGTCTTTATAATATGTGACAATAGAGGTTAAATTTTACGGGAAGAGCGGGAAATTCATAGAGGGGCACATTTCGGTATGAACAGTATATGCGCACAGTTACCTCATGAAAATTGGATACTTAGCTTCTCTTGCCCCCCGTGTCGCCCAAGCCGGCCGGCTTGCCCGCGCCTTGTCCCCAAGCCCTCCCGCAGCGCTGACCTCGCCTCATCGCCACCGGAACTGCCGGCCGGGTGCCTGGCGAGCAGCAGGAGGATGGCGGCGGGGCCATCCCGCCACTCTCAACCTGCTGCGCACCATGGATGCTAGCGGCGGCGCGGACGCCGAGCTCGTGCTCGCGGCTGTCTGTGGGGCCATGCCGCTGGTGCGGTCCAGGGTGTGCGAGATGCTCCACATGCTGTTGCTGGTGCCGCTGAAGTTCGGCCGCGCGCGTAGGGCCTTTGTCCAACTTTTTTATTTTTAGCCCTTTTTTTTAAAGAATCTCTTAAATATGCCCTTGGCGGAAAGATTTCAAAAAATAGATCCTGTTCTTGGCGCCATAGTCTTCGACGCCAAGATATAACGGCATGGCGTCAGGGTCATTGGCGCTAAGCACGGGCGTCGTGGCGCTGTGTAGGGATCTTGGCGCAATGAGGCTGGTGCCAAGTCTGGGCGCCAATGAGGTGGCGCCAAGACTTGGCGCCATATATCCCTAAAATTTACCATGAGATGGACATGTAAGTCCCTAAATTTTGGCTAAGCCTATTTTTGCTGTGACTAGGATGCCTGTAAGTATATAATTTTACCATGAGATGGACATATGAAGAAATGGCTAAGTCTGGATTTTTGCTGTGACTCCATAGGGTTCATTTTCCTTACGATCTCCCCCCCTTTTTGGTGCTTGATAACAACAAAACAAAGCAAGCAAATAATAGATACCAATTAAAAATAACACTATCTATTGCTAGGATGCAGGGGGGCCATCCGATCGGGGAGCGGACGCGTGGGGGCGGGACCTCCTTTCGCGGGGGCAAGCGAAAATATTTTTCGATTTGGCGGTTGCGTTTTCGCGGCGCGGGGCTTTTTGGAAGGACACCTGGCGCGCGGCAACAGAGCTTCTGTTTTTTTACCTAATAGAGAAATATCTGTGTTCAGTAACGGAAAAAATAATACCATGATAATATAAATATAACGTGTTTTATATTGTTACTCTAAAATATTTTTTATTAAATTTCTACTTTGTAGCTATCACACACTAATATTTCAGACGTAATGTTTGGAACATCAATATTACATGAGTCCTCGTAACAAATGGACAATTAAAATATTATAGATCATATATATAAGAATGGAACATATAAATAGTAGTCTGAGCTTAGCCATCAAATCCAGAAGTTTGCCATAAAGACTATCCGAAGAAACATCTCTCCAAACAGAATGAATAAGCAGGCATACGTGAGCTGCACAATACATGGTCCGGTACCAGTAAGGCAGTAAACAATATTGCAAAGAACCATAGTCTATGCTTAGGCCCTACTTACGCTATGAACAGAAAAAAAAACATCATATAGATCTCACCACCATTTAGACTCCTTTGCGATTTCTTTTGCATGTTGTTATGTCTCCTGATCCTATGAATAAAAGCGGTCGATCTTGTTGATTCTTCTAGGAACTATAAAATATTGAAGGCTCCGTATGCCTGCTTATTCATTCTGTTTTGGAGAGATGTTTCTTCGGATAGTCTTTATGGCAACTTCTGGATTTGATGGCTAAGCTCAGACTACTATTTATATGTTCCATTCTTATATATATGATCTATAATATTTAATTGTCCATTTGTTACGAGGACTCATGTAATATGATGTTCCAAACATTACGTCTGAAATATTAGTGTGTGATAGCTACAAAGTAGAAATTTAATAAAAAATATTTTAGAGTAACAATATAAAACACGTTTATATTTATATTATCATGGTATTATTTTTTTCCGTTACTGAACACAGATATTTCTCTATTAGGTAAAAAACAGAAGCTCTGTTGCGCGCGCCAGGTGTCCTTCCAAAAAGCCCCGCGCCGCGAAAACGCAACCGCCAAATCGAAAAATATTTTCGCTTGCCCCCGCGAAAGGAGGTCCGCCCCCACGCGTCCGCTCCCCGATCGGATGGCCCCCCGCATCCTCCACGTCAGCGATCCGCTCCCCCGCCAGCTCGGCCAATCGTCCGCCGCCCTGGCCTCTACATAACCCGCCTCGCCGCCGTCGCCCCTCCATCTCAATCCCACGCACTCCGGCAGAGCGTCAGACTTCCGGCGACCGATACGAGTAGACCAGGCGGCGAGCAATCTCGGAAGGAGAAGATGAGTTCCGGCGGCGGCAGGGGTAAGCCCAAGGGGACGAAGGCGGTCTCGCGGTCGTCCAAAGCCGGACTGCAGTTCCCCGTCGGCCGCATCGCGCGCTACCTAAGACGGGCAAGTACGCCGAGCGCGTTGGGCGGTGGCGCGCCCGTCTACCTCTCCGCGGTCCTCGAGTACCTCGCGGCAGAGGTAACCGAATCCCTTTTCCCGTGCCCTCTCTTTCTCCCCAGTCTCTTTATTTACTCGTTACTTTCCCCATTCGTGAATCCATCGGAAAGTGTTGTGAACCCTATCGTGCTCTTGTAATTGCAGGTCCTAGAGCTGGCGGGCAACGCGGCGCGCGACAACAAGAAGAACCGGATCGTGCCGCGCCACATCCAGCTTGCTGTGCGCAATGACGAGGAGCTGAGCAAGCTTCTGGGTGCGGTCACTATAGCCGCCGGCGGGGTGTTGCCCAACATCCACCAGACGCTGCTGCCCAAGAAGGCTGGCGGCAAGGGTAAGGCCGAGGTCGGCTCCGCCTCGCAGGAGTTCTAGACTGGCAGTTGCAGCCTTCTCTCTGGTTCACACTCAGCTTGAATTGGAAGGGGACCGCTGCTGAAGCTTCTTAGATTAGTACTACTAACTACCAATACTAGCGTCTTGCTTAGGTAGGATAGGTTCTGTGATGGATGTTTTATCAGGTTAAGTTTGTGGTGAATGAAGTTGGCTGTATCTATCAACCATTCTTTCTCGAATGAACGGAATGGTTACTTGCTGTGATCTTGTTGCTCATGATAATTTTTGGGGTTGAAGTTGATACTGATTTTGATCTGTGGATTGGTTGTCAGTTGTGCTGATGGTAACATCCTCATTGGGAGATAAACGAAATTCTTACCATATGTAACTTCAGTCTGCTTCATTCGCATTTTCAAGTAGAACTAGAGTGCAATTCAATTTTACCCATACTCACTTATGAGATAAGTAAAAAAGTATTGCCATTCCATGGTAAGATCATTTGGTAAAAAACATTGGCTCTTCAGCGGCATGACATATACTTGGAACTAATTCTGAAACTGAGTACAGAGTTCACCGAGGTCCGAGGGCAGTCCTTAATGGGCCAGAGGAAGGGGAACACCGGGCCACTGAAGAATGCTACAGCGCATCTCGCCATCCTGGAGGTGTTTCAGTGCTGAGGGGCAGCGAAGTCGGATATATGCTGAAGATCAGAAATTCAGAAGCCTTCCTGGAGGTGTTTCAGTTTTCAGGACATTTCAATGGCTACTAATCCCTTCCATCCATGTGATTCTTTTCAAATAATTCATTAAGTTTTCAGAAGTTCAGCTATTGTTAGTGTAAAAAAGTTTACCGAATTTACTATCATAAGAAATGAAACATCAAGCTCAGAATGCAAAGTTCTAATCTTTATTTGTGTGGTTTTCTTGTAGATAACATTGCTGGAAAAGGAGGCTAGCAGAGGTATACAAGGCACCCTATCTAATGTCCAACATGTAGCTGTGAAGAGGCTCGCAGTCGCAGATCGCATGCCCAGTGAAAAGAAGAAAGAGTTCCCGGCAGAACCAGGGATTCAGGGGCACCGGGCACGTATGCCATCCAAAAGACATCATAAGTTCTTGGATGCTGCTTTGTGAAGGGGTTATACCTGATGTTTTGAATTCTGTCGAAATGGAACTCTAGCACCGGTGCTGCACGGTACTGAATTTCAATCAGTAATGTATATCATTCAGAATAGAGGTGAATCTCTTGAGTCTTTAGTAATTATGTGACAATAGAGGTTAAATTTTACAGGGAAGAGCGGGAAATTCATAGAGGGCACATTTCGGTAAGAACAGTATATGCGCACCACATTTACCTCATTGAAAATTGGATACTTAGCTTCTCTTGCCCCCGTGTCGCCCAAGCCGGCCGGCTTGCCCGCGCCTTGTCCCCAAGCCTCCCGCAGCGCTGACCTCGCCCTCATCGCCACCGGAACCTGCCGGCCGGGTGCCTGGCGAGCAGCAAGGAGGATGGCGGCGGGGCCATCCCGCCACTCTCAACCTGCTGCGCACCATGGATGCTAGCGGCGGCGCGGACGCCGAGCTCGTGCTCGCGGCTGTCTGTGGGGCCATGCCGCTGGTGCGGTCCAGGGTGTGCGAGATGCTCCACATGCTGTTGCTGGTGCCGCTGAAGTTCGGCCGCGCGCGTAGGGCCTTTGTCCAACTTTTTTTATTTTTAGCCCTTTTTTTTTAAAGAATCTCTTAAATATGCCCTTGGCGGAAGATTTCAAAAAAATAGATCCTGTTCTTGGCGCCATAGTCTTCGACGCCAAGATATAACGGCATGGCGTCAGGGTCATTGGCGCTAAGCACGGGCGTCGTGGCGCTGTGTAGGGATCTTGGCGCCAATGAGGCTGGTGCCAAGTCTGGGCGCCAATGAGGGTGGCGCCAAGACTTGGCGCCATATATCCCTAAAATTTACCATGAGATGGACATGTAAGTCCCTAAAATTTTGGCTAAGCCTATATTTTTGCTGTGACTAGGATGCCTGTAAGTATATAATTTTACCATGAGATGGACATATGAAGAAATGGCTAAGTCTGGATTTTTGCTGTGACTCCATAGGGTTCATTTTCCTTACGATCTCCCCCCCTTTTTGGTGCTTGATAACAACAAAACAAAGCAAGCAAATAATAGATACCAATTAAAAATAAACACTATCTATTTGCTAGGATGCAATACAAGAGCAAGATCATATGATGGTAAAAGATATCAAATGAAGAGAAATTAGAATACTTATCTTTCCCTTGCCATTGTAAACATGTCCCCTTATGTGGCATTATGGCTTAAGACTCCCCCTAACTCCATGATCTGCTTCCTCCCTTTCTTGGACCAGCTCCCCCTTAATCAATTCTCCCTTATTTAATAGCAATTGAAAACTTAAAAAAATAATTTGTGATTTTGGTATTTATTATTGGTTGGGCTTACTTTTAGTCCTTCAAATTCTCCTCCTTTGGAATCAAACACCGAAAAGGAAGACATTAGCGGAACAAGGGAGGGTAAAATTTTGTGATCCTTTATATGTGGAAGAAATTTGATCACAAAACTTGACTCTCCTATTACATAGACTAAACTCCCCCTAAGTGTATGCATACATATAGTGGATAGAAAAGCATATGCATACTTGGCTATTTAGCACAAAAGAAGCTTAATCTATATAACGTATGGAGAAAGCATATAAAAGATACAGATTGAAAGACAACAAGTTGATATCGGTTTGAAGATACCAAATGTAGAATTTCAATTGAACTCACTTGCAAATATTATGATCCATGCTTAACTTCGGGGACTCCATTTTCCTTGTAATAAGACTACTACCCATGATAAGCTTGAAATAGTTTTAGTCTCAAAGACACCAACTTGTAGAGTAACCTCTCCCTAAAAGTGTGCATGTAAGTGTTGAATATTTGTAGGAGAAATGCACTAGACTTTTAACGTCAAAAATACCACTTGAAGGGTGATATCCCATAAAGGTGACTACCACCTGTGGCTGATATCTGGGGTAAGTTATCTACAATTTGGACTTTGTCATATATAAGAAAAACCAATTGTAAACTAGAGCTATGTGCCATGCTCCTAAGCAATTTAAACCATGTAAGTTTGCTCCAAGGGTAAAAGTGAAACCGAGCAACCCTACCGTATGATTTACCTAGTGTATGCACAAACAAGAATCTAAACGTTCACATGCAAACCTAGACATAAAAGGAACTAGACGCTAACTGAAATTGCAAGAACTTAAACATAGTTACCTAGCATGGGTGGGGAATTCTGGTCCATGTCTTCACTAACTCACTTGGAAATGACATGATCCAATATGATGCACCCCATTATATGCATCCCAACTTTGCCAAGTATCCAAATTCATCGAAGTCCGTTGGACTTCTCACTTCCACTTCGGGATCCAAACTTTCTTGGTGTTCTTCATGGTTGAAATAATTTCCTTTGGTACCCAAACTTGTTTGGCCCTTCTTGTGTTGGCTTGCTTGTTCACCTTGATGGCCACCACCTTGTCATTCTTCTTCGTTTCCAATAAGTATGGTGTAGTGGCCTTCTTGTTCACCTTGTTGGTGTAGGTGTTGGAGAGCTTGCTTGTTTTCTTTTTGTTTTTCTCTTTCTTCTTTTCTTTCCCATTCTTCACCTTGCACTGATAGGATTTGTGGCCTTCCTTGTGGCACATGTAGCAAACCAAGGTTGACCCCTCATCAAGCTTCTTCACTCCCTTGAATGGTGTTATCTAGGTTGGGCTTGCTTCGTCTTGCCCTTCACTAAGATCAAGTCCTTGGTGAGGCAAGCCACTTCTTGCTGGAGATGCTCATTTTCCATTACAATTTCTTTTGAGCATGAATCTACAATCACATTCTCAACACAAGCTTGGTTGCACATGGGTGAGTCTAATTCAATTAAATCCAGGCAAGAAGTAGATGCATCCTTTTTATGCTTGTCAAAAATTGAGGTTTTCTTTTTAGGTGCCTTCGGGGTGGTGTTTGCACTAGCTTCAAGTTTAATAATCTTGCTAGTTAGCTCAACATTTAAATTTTCAAAGACTTCGAATTTGTTGACTAATTCTTTATAATTAGATGTTGAGCTAGCTAGTTTTGATTTTAATTCTTTAAGTTGTTTCTTTGCTTAGTGCAAACTTCTTCAAAAAATATGAAGGATTTAGCAAGATCTTCATAAGAGGGTTTTCATCATCACTATCACTCTCACTTGAGCTTGAGCTTTTGATGTTACCTTGTGCCATAAGGTACACATGAGAAGAGCTTGATGACGAGTGCTTGCTGCCGCCTCTCTTGTGCTTGGCTTCTTCTTCGCTTGAAGAATCATCCCAAGTCTTAATTGTTGTGAGGGCTTTGGCCTTGCACGCCTTCTTTTTGGACTTGGGTGTGGGCTTGTTTGGACAATCTTCCACAAAGTGCCTATTTTTACTGCAACCGAAGCATCCATTCTTTCTTTGCCTTCTTCTTTCGTCGATAAACATGATATATTAAATTGTAATGGGCACACCCTTGGCTCTCACATTGACGAGCATAAGAAGATGAAGGGCAAGAAGCAAGTTCAAATAAGCTCAAGCTCAAGCTCCTCGGGTGAAGATGAAGATGAAGATGAGGATGATGATGAAGGTGATGATCAAGCCTCTAGCTCTTCCTCCGATGATGAAGAAGTCATGCAAATAATAGAAGGAATGAAGAGGATGCTTTGCAAGATGAGAGCCAAGGGTGTGCCCATTACAATTTAATATATCATGTTTATCGACGAAAGAAGAAGGCAAAGAAAGAATGGATGCTTCGGTTGCAGTAAAAATAGGCACTTTGTGGAAGATTGTCCAAACAAGCCCACACCCAAGTCCAAAAAGAAGGCGTGCAAGGCCAAAGCCCTCACAACAATTAAGACTTGGGATGATTCTTCAAGCGAAGAAGAAGCCAAGCACAAGAGAGGCGGCAGCAAGCACTCGTCATCAAGCTCTTCTCATGTGTACCTTATGGCACAAGGTAACATCAAAAGCTCAAGCTCAAGTGAGAGTGATAGTGATGATGAAAACCCTCTTATGAAGATCTTGCTAAATCCTTCATATTTTTTGAAGAAGTTTGCACTAAGCAAAGAAACAACTTAAAGAATTAAAATCAAAACTAGCTAGCTCAACATCTAATTATAAAGAATTAGTCAACAAATTCGAAGTCTTTGAAAATTTAAATGTTGAGCTAACTAGCAAGATTATTAAACTTGAAGCTAGTGCAAACACCACCCCGAAGGCACCTAAAAAGAAAACCTCAATTTTTGACAAGCATAAAAAGGATGCATCTACTTCTTGCCTGGATTTAATTGAATTAGACTCACCCATGTGCAACCAAGCTTGTGTTGAGAATGTGATTGTAGATTCATGCTCAAAAGAAATTGTAATGGAAAATGAGCATCTCCAGCAAGAAGTGGCTTGCCTCACCAAGGACTTGATCTTAGTGAAGGGCAAGACGAAGCAAGCCCAACCTAGATAACACCATTCAAGGGAGTGAAGAAGCTTGATGAGGGGTCAACCTTGGTTTGCTACATGTGCCACAAGGAAGGCCACAAATCCTATCAGTGCAAGGTGAAGAATGGGAAAGAAAAGAAGAAAGAGAAAAACAAAAAGAAAACAAGCAAGCTCTCCAACACCTACACCAACAAGGTGAACAAGAAGGCCACTACACCATACTTATTGGAAACGAAGAAGAATGACAAGGTGGTGGCCATCAAGGTGAACAAGCAAGCCAACACAAGAAGGGCCAAACAAGTTTGGGTACCAAAGGAAATTATTTCAACCATGAAGAACACCAAGAAAGTTTGGATCCCGAAGTGGAAGTGAGAAGTCCAACGGACTTCGATGAATTTGGATACTTGGCAAAGTTGGGATGCATATAATGGGGTGCATCATATTGGATCATGTCATTTCCAAGTGAGTTAGTGAAGACATGGACCAGAATTCCCCACCCATGCTAGGTAACTATGTTTAAGTTCTTGCAATTTCAGTTAGCGTCTAGTTCCTTTTATGTCTAGGTTTGCATGTGAACGTTTAGATTCTTGTTTGTGCATACACTAGGTAAATCATACGGTAGGGTTGCTCGGTTTCACTTTTACCCTTGGAGCAAACTTACATGGTTTAAATTGCTTAGGAGCATGGCACATAGCTCTAGTTTACAATTGGTTTTTCTTATATATGACAAAGTCCAAATTGTAGATAACTTACCCCAGATATCAGCCACAGGTGGTAGTCACCTTTATGGGATATCACCCTTCAAGTGGTATTTTTGACGTTAAAAGTCTAGTGCATTTCTCCTACAAATATTCAACACTTACATGCACACTTTTAGGGAGAGGTTACTCTACAAGTTGGTGTCTTTGAGACTAAAACTATTTCAAGCTTATCATGGGTAGTAGTCTTATTACAAGGAAAATGGAGTCCCCGAAGTTAAGCATGGATCATAATATTTGCAAGTGAGTTCAATTGAAATTCTACATTTGGTATCTTCAAACCGATATCAACTTGTTGTCTTTCAATCTGTATCTTTTATATGCTTTCTCCATACGTTATATAGATTAAGCTTCTTTTGTGCTAAATAGCCAAGTATGCATATGCTTTTCTATCCACTATATGTATGCATACACTTAGGGGGAGTTTAGTCTATGTAATAGGAGAGTCAAGTTTTGTGATCAAATTTCTTCCACATATAAAGGATCACAAAATTTTACCCTCCCTTGTTCCGCTAATGTCTTCCTTTTCGGTGTTTGATTCCAAAGGAGGAGAATTTGAAGGACTAAAAGTAAGCCCAACCAATAATAAATACCAAAATCACAAATTATTTTTTTAAGTTTTCAATTGCTATTAAATAAGGGAGAATTGATTAAGGGGGAGCTGGTCCAAGAAAGGGAGGAAGCAGATCATGGAGTTAGGGGGAGTCTTAAGCCATAATGCCACATAAGGGGACATGTTTACAATGGCAAGGGAAAGATAAGTATTCTAATTTCTCTTCATTTGATATCTTTTACCATCATATGATCTTGCTCTTGTATTGCATCCTAGCAAATAGATAGTGTTTATTTTTAATTGGTATCTATTATTTGCTTGCTTTGTTTTGTTGTTATCAAGCACCAAAAAGGGGGGGAGATCGTAAGGAAAATGAACCCTATGGAGTCACAGCAAAAATCCAGACTTAGCCATTTCTTCATATGTCCATCTCATGGTAAAATTATATACTTACAGGCATCCTAGTCACAGCAAAAATATAGGCTTAGCCAAAATTTTAGGGACTTACATGTCCATCTCATGGTAAATTTTAGGGATATATGGCGCCAAGTCTTGGCGCCACCCTCATTGGCGCCCAGACTTGGCACCAGCCTCATTGGCGCCAAGATCCCTACACAGCGCCACGACGCCCGTGCTTAGCGCCAATGACCCTGACGCCATGCCGTTATATCTTGGCGTCGAAGACTATGGCGCCAAGAACAGGATCTATTTTTTGAAATCTTTCCGCCAAGGGCATATTTAAGAGATTCTTTAAAAAAAAAGGGCTAAAAATAAAAAAAGTTGGACAAAGGCCCTACGCGCGCGGCCGAACTTCAGCGGCACCAGCAACAGCATGTGGAGCATCTCGCACACCCTGGACCGCACCAGCGGCATGGCCCCACAGACAGCCGCGAGCACGAGCTCGGCGTCCGCGCCGCCGCTAGCATCCATGGTGCGCAGCAGGTTGAGAGTGGCGGGATGGCCCCGCCGCCATCCTCCTTGCTGCTCGCCAGGCACCCGGCCGGCAGTTCCGGTGGCGATGAGGGCGAGGTCAGCGCTGCGGGAGGCTTGGGGACAAGGCGCGGGCAAGCCGGCCGGCTTGGGCGACACGGGGGCAAGAGAAGCTAAGTATCCAATTTTCAATGAGGTAAATGTGGTGCGCATATACTGTTCTTACCGAAATGTGCCCTCTATGAATTTCCCGCTCTTCCCTGTAAAATTTAACCTCTATTGTCACATAATTACTAAAGACTCAAGAGATTCACCTCTATTCTGAATGATATACATTACTGATTGAAATTCAGTACCGTGCAGCACCGGTGCTAGAGTTCCATTTCGACAGAATTCAAAACATCAGGTATAACCCCTTCACAAAGCAGCATCCAAGAACTTATGATGTCTTTGGATGGCATACGTGCCCGGTGCCCCTGAATCCCTGGTTCTGCCGGGAACTCTTTCTTCTTTTCACTGGGCATGCGATCTGCGACTGCGAGCCTCTTCACAGCTACATGTTGGACATTAGATAGGGTGCCTTGTATACCTCTGCTAGCCTCCTTTTCCAGCAATGTTATCTACAAGAAAACCACACAAATAAAGATTAGAACTTTGCATTCTGAGCTTGATGTTTCATTTCTTATGATAGTAAATTCGGTAAACTTTTTTACACTAACAATAGCTGAACTTCTGAAAACTTAATGAATTATTTGAAAAGAATCACATGGATGGAAGGGATTAGTAGCCATTGAAATGTCCTGAAAACTGAAACACCTCCAGGAAGGCTTCTGAATTTCTGATCTTCAGCATATATCCGACTTCGCTGCCCCTCAGCACTGAAACACCTCCAGGATGGCGAGATGCGCTGTAGCATTCTTCAGTGGCCCGGTGTTCCCCTTCCTCTGGCCCATTAAGGACTGCCCTCGGACCTCGGTGAACTCTGTACTCAGTTTCAGAATTAGTTCCAAGTATATGTCATGCCGCTGAAGAGCCAATGTTTTTTACCAAATGATCTTACCATGGAATGGCAATACTTTTTTACTTATCTCATAAGTGAGTATGGGTAAAATTGAATTGCACTCTAGTTCTACTTGAAAATGCGAAATGAAGCAGACTGAAGTTACATATGGTAAGAATTTCGTTTATCTCCCAATGAGGATGTTACCATCAGCACAACTGACAACCAATCCACAGATCAAAATCAGTATCAACTTCAACCCCAAAAATTATCATGAGCAACAAGATCACAGCAAGTAACCATTCCGTTCATTCGAGAAAGAATGGTTGATAGATACAGCCAACTTTCATTCACCACAAACTTAACCTGATAAAACATCCATCACAGAACCTATCCTAACCTAAGCAAGACGCTAGTATTGGTAGTTAGTAGTACTAATCTAAGAAGCTTCAGCAGCGGTCCCCTTCCAATTCAAGCTGAGTGTGAACCAGAGAGAAGGCTGCAACTGCCAGTCTAGAACTCCTGCGAGGCGGAGCCGACCTCGGCCTTACCCTTGCCGCCAGCCTTCTTGGGCAGCAGCGTCTGGTGGATGTTGGGCAACACCCCGCCGGCGGCTATAGTGACCGCACCCAGAAGCTTGCTCAGCTCCTCGTCATTGCGCACAGCAAGCTGGATGTGGCGCGGCACGATCCGGTTCTTCTTGTTGTCGCGCGCCGCGTTGCCCGCCAGCTCTAGGACCTGCAATTACAAGAGCACGATAGGGTTCACAACACTTTCCGATGGATTCACGAATGGGGAAAGTAACGAGTAAATAAAGAGACTGGGGAGAAAGAGAAGGGCACGGGAAAAGGGATTCGGTTACCTCTGCCGCGAGGTACTCGAGGACCGCGGAGAGGTAGACGGGCGCGCCACCGCCCACGCGCTCGGCGTACTTGCCCGTCTTTAGGTAGCGCGCGATGCGGCCGACGGGGAACTGCAGTCCGGCTTTGGACGACCGCGAGACCGCCTTCGTCCCCTTGGGCTTACCCCTGCCGCCGCCGGAACTCATCTTCTCCTTCCGAGATTGCTCGCCGCCTGGTCTACTCGTATCGGTCGCCGGAAGTCTGACGCTCTGCCGGAGTGCGTGGGATTGAGATGGAGGGGCGACGGCGGCGAGGCGGGTTATGTAGAGGCCAGGGCGGCGGACGATTGGCCGAGCTGGCGGGGGAGCGGATCGCTGACGTGGAGGATGCGGGGGGCCATCCGATCGGGGAGCGGACGCGTGGGGGCGGGACCTCCTTTCGCGGGGGCAAGCGAAAATATTTTTCGATTTGGCGGTTGCGTTTTCGCGGCGCGGGGCTTTTTGGAAGGACACCTGGCGCGCGCAACAGAGCTTCTGTTTTTTTACCTAATAGAGAAATATCTGTGTTCAGTAACAGAAAAAATAATACCATGATAATATAAATATAAACGTGTTTTATATTGTTACTCTAAAATATTTTTTATTAAATTTCTACTTTGTAGCTATCACACACTAATATTTCAGACGTAATGTTTGGAACATCAATATTACATGAGTCCTCGTAACAAATGGACAATTAAAATATTATAGATCATATATATAAGAATGGAACATATAAATAGTAGTCTGAGCTTAGCCATCAAATCCAGAAGTTTGCCATAAAGACTATCCGAAGAAACATCTCTCCAAAACAGAATGAATAAGCAGGCATACGTGAGCTGCACAATACATGGTCCGGTACCAGTAAGGCAGTAAACAATATTGCAAAGAACCATAGTCTTATGCTTAGGCCCTACTTACGCTATGAACAGAAAAAAAAACATCATATAGATCTCACCACCATTTAGACTCCTTTGCGATTTCTTTTGCATGTTGTTATGTCTCCTGATCCTATGAATAAAAGCGGTCGATCTTGTTGCTCATGATAATTTTTGGGGTTGAAGTTGATACTGATTTTGATCTGTGGATTGGTTGTCAGTTGTGCTGATGGTAACATCCTCATTGGGAGATAAACGAAATTCTTACCATATGTAACTTCAGTCTGCTTCATTTCGCATTTTCAAGTAGAACTAGAGTGCAATTCAATTTTACCCATACTCACTTATGAGATAAGTAAAAAAGTATTGCCATTCCATGGTAAGATCATTTGGTAAAAAACATTGGCTCTTCAGCGGCATGACATATACTTGGAACTAATTCTGAAACTGAGTACAGAGTTCACCGAGGTCCGAGGGCAGTCCTTAATGGGCCAGAGGAAGGGGAACACCGGGCCACTGAAGAATGCTACAGCGCATCTCGCCATCCTGGAGGTGTTTCAGTGCTGAGGGGCAGCGAAGTCGGATATATGCTGAAGATCAGAAATTCAGAAGCCTTCCTGGAGGTGTTTCAGTTTTCAGGACATTTCAATGGCTACTAATCCCTTCCATCCATGTGATTCTTTTCAAATAATTCATTAAGTTTTCAGAAGTTCAGCTATTGTTAGTGTAAAAAAGTTTACCGAATTTACTATCATAAGAAATGAAACATCAAGCTCAGAATGCAAAGTTCTAATCTTTATTTGTGTGGTTTTCTTGTAGATAACATTGCTGGAAAAGGAGGCTAGCAGAGGTATACAAGGCACCCTATCTAATGTCCAACATGTAGCTGTGAAGAGGCTCGCAGTCGCAGATCGCATGCCCAGTGAAAAGAAGAAAGAGTTCCCGGCAGAACCAGGGATTCAGGGGCACCGGGCACGTATGCCATCCAAAGACATCATAAGTTCTTGGATGCTGCTTTGTGAAGGGGTTATACCTGATGTTTTGAATTCTGTCGAAATGGAACTCTAGCACCAGTGCTGCACGGTACTGAATTTCAATCAGTAATGTATATCATTCAGAATAGAGGTGAATCTCTTGAGTCTTTAGTAATTATGTGACAATAGAGGTTAAATTTTACAGGGAAGAGCGGGAAATTCATAGAGGGCACATTTCGGTAAGAACAGTATATGCGCACCACATTTACCTCATTGAAAATTGGATACTTAGCTTCTCTTGCCCCCGTGTCGCCCAAGCCGGCCGGCTTGCCCGCGCCTTGTCCCCAAGCCTCCCGCAGCGCTGACCTCGCCCTCATCGCCACCGGAACTGCCGGCCGGGTGCCTGGCGAGCAGCAAGGAGGATGGCGGCGGGGCCATCCCGCCACTCTCAACCTGCTGCGCACCATGGATGCTAGCGGCGGCGCGGACGCCGAGCTCGTGCTCGCGGCTGTCTGTGGGGCCATGCCGCTGGTGCGGTCCAGGGTGTGCGAGATGCTCCACATGCTGTTGCTGGTGCCGCTGAAGTTCGGCCGCGCGCGTAGGGCCTTTGTCCAACTTTTTTTATTTTTAGCCCTTTTTTTTTAAAGAATCTCTTAAATATGCCCTTGGCGGAAAGATTTCAAAAAATAGATCCTGTTCTTGGCGCCATAGTCTTCGACGCCAAGATATAACGGCATGGCGTCAGGGTCATTGGCGCTAAGCACGGGCGTCGTGGCGCTGTGTAGGGATCTTGGCGCCAATGAGGCTGGTGCCAAGTCTGGGCGCCAATGAGGGTGGCGCCAAGACTTGGCGCCATATATCCCTAAAATTTACCATGAGATGGACATGTAAGTCCCTAAAATTTTGGCTAAGCCTATATTTTTGCTGTGACTAGGATGCCTGTAAGTATATAATTTTACCATGAGATGGACATATGAAGAAATGGCTAAGTCTGGATTTTTGCTGTGACTCCATAGGGTTCATTTTCCTTACGATCTCCCCCCCTTTTTGGTGCTTGATAACAACAAAACAAAGCAAGCAAATAATAGATACCAATTAAAAATAAACACTATCTATTTGCTAGGATGCAATACAAGAGCAAGATCATATGATGGTAAAAGATATCAAATGAAGAGAAATTAGAATACTTATCTTTCCCTTGCCATTGTAAACATGTCCCCTTATGTGGCATTATGGCTTAAGACTCCCCCTAACTCCATGATCTGCTTCCTCCCTTTCTTGGACCAGCTCCCCCTTAATCAATTCTCCCTTATTTAATAGCAATTGAAAACTTAAAAAAATAATTTGTGATTTTGGTATTTATTATTGGTTGGGCTTACTTTTAGTCCTTCAAATTCTCCTCCTTTGGAATCAAACACCGAAAAGGAAGACATTAGCGGAACAAGGGAGGGTAAAATTTTGTGATCCTTTATATGTGGAAGAAATTTGATCACAAAACTTGACTCTCCTATTACATAGACTAAACTCCCCCTAAGTGTATGCATACATATAGTGGATAGAAAAGCATATGCATACTTGGCTATTTAGCACAAAAGAAGCTTAATCTATATAACGTATGGAGAAAGCATATAAAAGATACAGATTGAAAGACAACAAGTTGATATCGGTTTGAAGATACCAAATGTAGAATTTCAATTGAACTCACTTGCAAATATTATGATCCATGCTTAACTTCGGGGACTCCATTTTCCTTGTAATAAGACTACTACCCATGATAAGCTTGAAATAGTTTTAGTCTCAAAGACACCAACTTGTAGAGTAACCTCTCCCTAAAAGTGTGCATGTAAGTGTTGAATATTTGTAGGAGAAATGCACTAGACTTTTAACGTCAAAAATACCACTTGAAGGGTGATATCCCATAAAGGTGACTACCACCTGTGGCTGATATCTGGGGTAAGTTATCTACAATTTGGACTTTGTCATATATAAGAAAAACCAATTGTAAACTAGAGCTATGTGCCATGCTCCTAAGCAATTTAAACCATGTAAGTTTGCTCCAAGGGTAAAAGTGAAACCGAGCAACCCTACCGTATGATTTACCTAGTGTATGCACAAACAAGAATCTAAACGTTCACATGCAAACCTAGACATAAAAGGAACTAGACGCTAACTGAAATTGCAAGAACTTAAACATAGTTACCTAGCATGGGTGGGGAATTCTGGTCCATGTCTTCACTAACTCACTTGGAAATGACATGATCCAATATGATGCACCCCATTATATGCATCCCAACTTTGCCAAGTATCCAAATTCATCGAAGTCCGTTGGACTTCTCACTTCCACTTCGGGATCCAAACTTTCTTGGTGTTCTTCATGGTTGAAATAATTTCCTTTGGTACCCAAACTTGTTTGGCCCTTCTTGTGTTGGCTTGCTTGTTCACCTTGATGGCCACCACCTTGTCATTCTTCTTCGTTTCCAATAAGTATGGTGTAGTGGCCTTCTTGTTCACCTTGTTGGTGTAGGTGTTGGAGAGCTTGCTTGTTTTCTTTTTGTTTTTCTCTTTCTTCTTTTCTTTCCCATTCTTCACCTTGCACTGATAGGATTTGTGGCCTTCCTTGTGGCACATGTAGCAAACCAAGGTTGACCCCTCATCAAGCTTCTTCACTCCCTTGAATGGTGTTATCTAGGTTGGGCTTGCTTCGTCTTGCCCTTCACTAAGATCAAGTCCTTGGTGAGGCAAGCCACTTCTTGCTGGAGATGCTCATTTTCCATTACAATTTCTTTTGAGCATGAATCTACAATCACATTCTCAACACAAGCTTGGTTGCACATGGGTGAGTCTAATTCAATTAAATCCAGGCAAGAAGTAGATGCATCCTTTTTATGCTTGTCAAAAATTGAGGTTTTCTTTTAGGTGCCTTCGGGGTGGTGTTTGCACTAGCTTCAAGTTTAATAATCTTGCTAGTTAGCTCAACATTTAAATTTTCAAAGACTTCGAATTTGTTGACTAATTCTTTATAATTAGATGTTGAGCTAGCTAGTTTTGATTTTAATTCTTTAAGTTGTTTCTTTGCTTAGTGCAAACTTCTTCAAAAAATATGAAGGATTTAGCAAGATCTTCATAAGAGGGTTTTCATCATCACTATCACTCTCACTTGAGCTTGAGCTTTTGATGTTACCTTGTGCCATAAGGTACACATGAGAAGAGCTTGATGACGAGTGCTTGCTGCCGCCTCTCTTGTGCTTGGCTTCTTCTTCGCTTGAAGAATCATCCCAAGTCTTAATTGTTGTGAGGGCTTTGGCCTTGCACGCCTTCTTTTTGGACTTGGGTGTGGGCTTGTTTGGACAATCTTCCACAAAGTGCCTATTTTTACTGCAACCGAAGCATCCATTCTTTCTTTGCCTTCTTCTTTCGTCGATAAACATGATATATTAAATTGTAATGGGCACACCCTTGGCTCTCATCTTGCAAAGCATCCTCTTCATTCCTTCTATTATTTGCATGACTTCTTCATCATCGGAGGAAGAGCTAGAGGCTTGATCATCACCTTCATCATCATCCTCATCTTCATCTTCATCTTCACCCGAGGAGCTTGAGCTTGAGCTTATTTGAACTTGCTTCTTGCCCTTCATCTTCTTATGCTCGTCAATGTGAGAGCCATGCTTTTGCTTGATGAAACAGCTTCTTCTTGACCCATCTTCCGTGACATCTCAAATTCCACCAACTTGCCAATGATTAGTGGCAGGGTCATTGTGCTCAAGTCCTCCATGTTGTAGAGGATGGTGATTATGCTTGCATACTTGTTATGTGGTAGCACCGAGATGATCTTCCTCACAATGTCTGCATCACCTGGTGATAGGATCTAAATGGCTAGAGGGAGGTGAATAGCCTATAAAAATTCTACAAAAACACTAGAGCAACTTTGATTAGTAATTAAGACGGCGCTTAAACAAATTGCTCTAGCTCTACACCACCTCAAGCAAGCCTCCTAAATAATACTGGTTGCCATGATCTCTAAGGTTGTAATCACTCAATTCAATCAATCTAGCAACTACTCAACTAACTACAACTAGCAAGAGCTAAGCTAATTACAACTAATTACTTCTACCACTAGCTTTATGCTACTCAAGGCCGCGCAAGCAACTACCACACAAAACAAGTATACAAAAGTAATTGCAAGGTGATAGAAATGCTAATTGAATACCAATTGAACACTAAGATTTATCCCCGTGGTTCGGTTGCTTGCCGGCAACCTACGTCCACGTTGTGGCGAGTCACTAACTAGGTGTCTCACGCGCTAATAGGCATCACACGCCTAGCCCACACCAAGGGCGCCGTAAGAACCACCCTAGAGAGCACTCCACAAGCCACGATTCCACTAGAGTTGCTTTTTGCAAATCTCTCACGGGGAATAAGCACAAGAACCCCTCACAATCACTTGATCGGAGCCGGCAACAATCACCAAAGCTGCTCAACGATCCACCGCTTCTCCGAGCCGTCTAGGTGGCGGCAACCATCAAGAGTAACAAGAATACCCACAGCGAAAACGATCACTAGTGCCACTAGATGCCTCAACTCAATGCCAATGCACTAGGATGCTCTCCCAATCTCACTTGGATGATGAATCAATGAAGGAGATGAGTGGGAGGTGTTTTGCTCAGCTCTAGGGGGTGTTCAATATGTCAAAGTGCTAAGAGAGACTCCCCCAAGCCAGCCAAGCCCCTTAAATAGAGCCCTAAATGCTACACTAGCCGTTGGCTCCCAAACCGACCGTTGGACCGACTGTTACGGGACTGTTGGACCGTCCGAACATGGGGTTCGACGCCTTCCTAGGTTGAGCAAGGTGATGGTTATGGCCACAAATGGTGATCCAGTGCTCAATTCTTAGAAAAGAAGAAAGAGAAAAACAAAATGCAAGGGCTCAAGGCAAAGGTATAAGCTAGGGCATTTTGTTTTGCCAGTCAAGATGCAATAGAGTGCATGACCAGGTTTAGGATAGATAGTCGTACTATTAAGAGGGGAACTCGAAGTTCAAAATGGTTATCTAAGTGCCACTAGGTGAACTAACTCCTTGCATGTGCATTAGGACCTAGTGAGTATGTGAAAAACCCTTCAAAAATGTTTAGGAAAATGATAACTCATGTGCACAAGTGATGGAACACTTTGGAGTTGCACATTTGCAAAAGTGTGAAAGAAATAGAGAAGAGGAGCTCACTGTGGAGCATCGGACGCTGACGGCGTGGGCATCGGACAAATTGGTATCTTGTCCGATGGCTAACCCTAGCCTCGGGCAACTCTTAGATTTGCATCGGACAGGGGCACAAGTGGGCGTCAGATGCGACGCTGGTACTATCACTGAGGAGTCCCCACTCGTCAGATAAAGCGCAGGAACAACATAAGGCATCGGATAGTGCGGTTTTGTCCGATGGCGAAAAAGCGTCTCTAGAACCTCTCTAGATTGCATCGGACAATGGGACGCATTTGTCTGATGGACATCGGACAATGTGGCATTAGATAGTAGTTCTGAGAGGCGTTAGGCGCCAATGGCTCTATTCAAACGGTCGAATCCATGTGGCACTCGCAGAGGCATCGGACAGAGAGGACAATTGTCTGATGCAGGGCATCAGACATGTCTGATGGCCCCGATTTCAGCAAGGTGTGTGTAACGGTTGGATGGCTCTTTTGGGGCTATAAATAGATGGTGGTCGGCCCTTGGCCGGCTCTCTTGGCTCCCCAACGAATTGATACACCTTGTGAGCCTAAGCAAACCCTCCCACTCATCTCTTTCTTGATTTCATCATCCAAAGTGAGATTGGGAGTGATCCTAGTGCATTCGCATTGAGTTGAGGCATCTAGTGGCACTAGTGATCGAATTGGTTGCAGGATTGTTGTTACTCTTGATGGTTGCCGCCACCTAGACGGCTTGGAGGCAGCAAATGTTCATTGAGTGGCATTGGTGTTTGTTACCGGCTTCGAACAAGTGATTGTAAGGAGCTCTTGTGCTCATTCCTCGCGGGAGATTCGCAAAGAGCAACTTTAGTGGAATCGTGGCTAGTTCGAGTGCACTTCTCGGTTGATTCTTGCAGCGCCCGTGTTGTGGGCTTAGCGTGTGAGGCCAATTAGCTCGTGAACCAACGAATTGGGACTCGCCACAACGAGGACGTAGGTTGTCGGCAAGCAACCGAACCTCGGGGATTTATCTTGGTGTTCATCTCACTTGCCCCGTTTGGTTTGCTACTATCACTCTTGTATTTACATTCATAGCTATCTTGTTAGTGTGGTAGTTGCTTGACTAGCTAGAGTAGTAGTAGTGTAGTTGTAATTAGCTTTAGTTAGTTGTAGCTAGTTTTGCTAGTAGTAGCTTGCTTATTTGTGTGATACAACCTAGAGACCAAGCTACTAGACTTGTGTAAGAGGCTTGCTTTGAGTGAATCAGAGCTAGAGCAAGTAGTTGCAATTACCGCCATCTTTTGCTGATGAGATCATCCTCCACCTGCATAGAGTCAAGTCTGATCTGCATGAAGATATAAGAGCTTGGTTGTCTAGTGTGGTCTAGTTCAGTTCTTGCTTTTCTTTCTTCTTCTGTTTTGTTCTTCTTCCTCCTTTCTTTAGGTAAGTTTGTGTTGAGGTGGGTGTGTTCTGTCAGCTTCTTGCTGGCTTTGTAATCTATTGAACCTTGCTGGGGGGGTTTTGCCCCATAGTTTTAATTCAAAAAAAATCATATCAACTAGTTTAAAGCTAATGTAGGAAGGTAAAGATCACACTAGCAAAGCACAAGTGCAAGCAATATGGTAAGTAAAGAGTTCAACTTAGAGAGGGCAAACTTTCGGAGACCGGTATATCTCGTGGTATCGGTATCCAAGTCACAACCCTTAGTCCATGTTGGAGCTCCACTGAGTACGCTCCTGGTCACCAAGTCTCTCCTGGTCACGGTGTTGGATTTGTCACACAAGGCTATAAGGAAAATGGACCCTATGGGCCGTTATGTTTGGATTTTGGTGTTTGATAGGATCTAGATGGCTAGAGAGGGTGGTGAATAGCCTATAAAAATTTCCTACAAGATCAATTGACTAGAGCAAGATGATTAGTACAAAAGATGGCGGTAATTGCAACTACTTGCTCTAGCTCTGATTCACTCAAAGCAAGCCTCTTACACAAGTCTAGTAGCTTGGTCTCTAGGTTGTATCACACAAATAAGCAAGCTACTACTAGCAAAACTAGCTACAACTAACTAAAGCTAATTACAACTACACTACTACTACTCTAGCTAGTCAAGCAACTACCACACTAACAAGATAGCTATGAATGTAAATACAAGAGTGATAGTAGCAAACCAAACGGGGCAAGTGAGATGAACACCAAGATAAATCCCCGAGGTTCGGTTGCTTGCCGACAACCTACGTCCTCGTTGTGGCGAGTCCCAATTCGTTGGTTCACGAGCTAATTGGCCTCACACGCTAAGCCCACAACACGGGCGCTGCAAGAATCAACCGAGAAGTGCACTCGAACTAGCCACGATTCCACTAAAGTTGCTCTTTGCGAATCTCCCGCGAGGAATGAGCACAAGAGCTCCTTACAATCACTTGTTCGAAGCCGGTAACAAACACCAATGCCACTCAATGAACATTTGCTGCCTCCAAGCCGTCTAGGTGGCGGCAACCATCAAGC
>JAHUYU010003519.1:0-26971 GCA_030439765.1 Tripidium arundinaceum
GGCATGGTGCCGTATAGTTTAACTAAGGCAAATTATGGAACATATATGGTGCCATATAGCTTAACTAAGGGAAATTATGGAACATACTCCCTCCATACTGGTAATTCAAGTCATTTTGGACAAGGTTTAGGTCAAACATTGGGAATATAAATCATGAACAACTTCTAAGTTGTTGAGTTTGGAAATGTGAAAACCATATGAATATATTTGTCTTGAAAAGTACTTTCATAAAAATATACATATATCACTTTCCAATAAACATTTTTATAAAAATAAGAAGTCAAAGTTATGCTTTGGAGACCGTGTCACTGTCCAAAACGACTTGAATTACCAATACTGAGGGAGTATATATTATCTCAATTATTTTACCAAGTAAAGAACCAGCATGAACAGCTAGAAACAAGACCTACCAGGTAAAAATTTAATAAAAAACTATATGCAAGACATGTAAGTACACCAGGTAGCTCCAGATTTTTGTATCATCAGCATCATTACACAATAGTTTTTAAGATACAGATTGCATCATTACATACCAATTTTTAAGCCCAGATTGCAAAAGCCTAAAGACAATATGGCCTAAGGGTGCCCGGATCTGTTCCTCAATAGTCAAAGAATATCTATGTAGCCAGGTTCCTAAATAGTCAAAAGAACAGCATAAAGTAATCACAGAACCAAAATATGTGTGCTGCAGTCCCAAATGAAACTCTATGAAACTAAACTAAGTGTCTAAGTTGCTGACATTTCAACTCAACTGGAAATAAAACACATGACTACACAGCGATGCATTTTGTATGACAATATTTACTAGACAAGGGGTAATATTTCCATCATGAGTACATGAAGCAATGAACACCATGAGACCTGGAAAAGTGTTGTGTGGCTCTATATATACAGCATTTATTTACAATCAGGGTCATTGAAAGAAGGATGAATTTGAAGGTGATTATTTACTTAAAATAGGATAGGTAAAAGATCAAAGAAATAAATAACAGCAGCACAAGCATAGTACATACCAGGAGATAAGCACCGAGAGAGCTGCTCAAAATAAAAAGGAGACTTCCAAGACCCTTAAGACCAATTGTAGCAGCAATCACATGCTTCAGCTGGATAAATCAAAGTAATGATGTAAGCAACATAAAATCAATGACCCACAGAACATACCACAAATCATGTCATGAGAAGGGGAAAAAAAACAAATTCTCACCTCAATGTGCGGCACAGCTACTCCCAGATGAGCAGAGATATTTTTGACAAACACGTTGAACTTGGGCTGGAGCGCCTTAGCTGCTGGCCCACCATCAGTACCGAATTCATTAAATCTGCATCCAGGTGAAATGAAGTGTCAAGACTATTAATTCATCTGACATATGGCCAAGAAGGAAGAGCAAATAATTGAAGCTAGACTTGACTCCTTCTGGTAGCACATGTAGAGAAAGATTCTAGACGACGCTTATAATTAGATTACTTGTGAGATGTGCTTTGAGCGAGCAAGCTTCATCTCAATTGAAACCAAGACTAAGGGTGAACCTAATACTGATCCTGATATAAACAAAAATAGTATTTCGCACAAGACCTGATGTCACTACCCATAAAAACTCTGAAAGCATTGAATTAAACTGTCTTGCTTCCACGCAAGCGCAAACAACAAAAGAAGGTGAGAAAAAAACATTCTCAATGTAATTTAAACAGCGTAAAGTAACCCCTCTGCCATACAAGAACATTCTCAACGATATCGTAACCTTGGTTCTACAACTAAAACCAGAGAGTATACAACGTGTTTTTCATACGCAGGCTGGGTTTAGATCCAAATTTTGGAGTGCCAAAATACACTGTAGCATTTCGTTTGTATTTGGTAATAATTGTCCAACCATTGATTAATTAGGTTCAAAACGTTCGTCTCGCAAAGTACAACCAAACTGTACAATTAGTTTTTGATTTTATCCACCTTTAGTACTCCATATATGTATCGTAAATTTGATGTGACAGAGAATTTTTTTTTGTATAGTGTACTTTTTAATGGATATAAACACAGCCGCAGATGGAATTTGCTCGGAACATTCTCCCGTAGACCTCCCAGGTATCCAAAGAGCAAGATGCAATACCGAAGAAGGCGAGGGGGTTCGTCCGTCCCAGCACAAAGGGCTAAACAAACCACCGCGTCGTTATAAGGACAGCCTCGGACAAAGCCCCCGGCCGTCTCGATCCCAGAGAGCTCCCCAACGCCGCGGCGCCTGCCTGCCCCTCTGCTCCCGCCCGGTAGTAGCATCGCCGCCGAGATGGGGTTCGTGTCCTTCGTCGGGAGGGTGCTCTTCGTCGCCGCGTTCCTCCTCTCCGCGTACCAGGAGTACGTGCCTCTCCCATTTCTTCCCCCTTGCCTGCTCATTGCCGCCGTGCTTGCTTGCCGTGTCGTTTCGAGTCCGGTTTCGGTAGATCTGGCGCGGCCTCCGCGGAGTCCGAGGGAGAATGTGGGCTGGGGGCTCCCTGGTGCGTCGATCTCGCGGTGGATAGTTTGATTTCTGAGGTGTAGGGGCGTGACGTGGTTGGATCTGCTCACACGGAAACGACGTAATTTTGGTTTTGGGCCCTTCGATCTGCATCTGTGCAGTTGAATTACGGATGTCCGGATCCATGATGTGGAAGTTGGAATATTTCATTATCTGAAAACCTGGGTTGTTGAATTGCGGTAGTGATCTGCAGATTTGGAGGGAGCTGAAGTAGAACAATGTGTTCATTTACTGATTTCAAGTTTCTTCATGCCAGCTGTACTCTGATCTACCTTGTAGATTGTTGGATGTGATGTTCTAGTGTACCATATGTATCGGAACCACTGCCCGATAGACTTGTATTAGCAAAATTCAAATTAGGTCATTGTTTAACTTGTGGTCCTGAAGCCTCAGGAGATTTAGGATATGTGGATTCTAACCATGGGTTGTGGAACCACATTGAGTTTGCTGCTCTAATAGGAAACAAATAAATCATAATTTGACACCTCATCTTGTAGTTAAATACTGCCAAGCATGTACGTGCAGCAGAATAACTACCAATCATGGACAATTTTCATGTAGTTACATAGGCTGAACTGCTGGGGTGTGTGAAACACCACTTGACCAAACTGGTCCATTGCCAAATCTTCCACGGCTATTAATTATGCCTCTAGGTTTACAGATTGTCATGAACTCAAGGTACTATGTGGGAAGGGGGAGTTTTTTTTGGGTTGGGTGGAGCGAATAAATGGTTCCATTCACAAGTCTATCCCTTAAGAGTGTTGATTTCAGTTGCTATCATCAATTATTATGCCCCCTTAGGACTTGGGAGATAAGAGAACAAACAAAACCCAAGATCTTCATTTTGTTGCTGCTGCGTGAGGGAAGTTTGTTAAAGCGATGATCTCCATTTTTTTTCACTTCTCTCAAGGAGGGGCATCGCAATCGTTTGCATTGGTTTAAACCAGTGTCTTGCATTTTCTGTAATAGTGTCTGCATACCTCCACTTGGACTATATAACATGAGAATGCTGGGAGAGCTATATCTAACTTGTGATTGGATGATCTGCACTGAGCATGAACTGTTGTGTGAACAGTCAGTCAGTCAGTCATATAGTAACTGGTTGGCGTTTTTGGGTTGTGAATCTAAAGGTTTGACAAGATATGATTGGTTCATAGTCAAGTCCTATCACTACAGTGTTGCCCACTTAATTTTACAACTGACAGGGTTTAAGTAGTAGTTAGTGCCTAGTGGGAAATATTTATAGAACAGAGACCATCCATTCAAAGGGGTTGCTAGTTCAGAGTTTTTATGGGTAGTGACATCAGGTCTTGTGCGAAATACTATTTTTGTTTATATCAGGATCAGTATTAGGTTCACCCTTAGTCTTGGTTTCAATTGAGATGAAGCTTGCTCGCTCAAAGCACATCTCACAAGTAATCTAATTATAAGCGTCGTCTAGAATCTTCTCTACATGTGCTACCAGAAGGAGTCAAGTCTAGCTTCAATTATTTGCTCTTCCTTCTTGGCCATATGTCAGATGAATTAATAGTCTTGACACTTCATTTCACCTGGATGCAGATTTAATGAATTCGGTACTGATGGTGGGCCAGCAGCTAAGGCGCTCCAGCCCAAGTTCAACGTGTTTGTCAAAAATATCTCTGCTCATCTGGGAGTAGCTGTGCCGCACATTGAGGTGAGAATTTGTTTTTTTTCCCCTTCTCATGACATGATTTGTGGTATGTTCTGTGGGTCATTGATTTTATGTTGCTTACATCATTACTTTGATTTATCCAGCTGAAGCATGTGATTGCTGCTACAATTGGTCTTAAGGGTCTTGGAAGTCTCCTTTTTATTTTGAGCAGCTCTCTCGGTGCTTATCTCCTGGTATGTACTATGCTTGTGCTGCTGTTATTTATTTCTTTGATCTTTTACCTATCCTATTTTAAGTAAATAATCACCTTCAAATTCATCCTTCTTTCAATGACCCTGATTGTAAATAAATGCTGTATATATAGAGCCACACAACACTTTTCCAGGTCTCATGGTGTTCATTGCTTCATGTACTCATGATGGAAATATTACCCCTTGTCTAGTAAATATTGTCATACAAAATGCATCGCTGTGTAGTCATGTGTTTTATTTCCAGTTGAGTTGAAATGTCAGCAACTTAGACACTTAGTTTAGTTTCATAGAGTTTCATTTGGGACTGCAGCACACATATTTTGGTTCTGTGATTACTTTATGCTGTTCTTTTGACTATTTAGGAACCTGGCTACATAGATATTCTTTGACTATTGAGGAACAGATCCGGGCACCCTTAGGCCATATTGTCTTTAGGCTTTTGCAATCTGGGCTTAAAAATTGGTATGTAATGATGCAATCTGTATCTTAAAAACTATTGTGTAATGATGCTGATGATACAAAAATCTGGAGCTACCTGGTGTACTTACATGTCTTGCATATAGTTTTTTATTAAATTTTTACCTGGTAGGTCTTGTTTCTAGCTGTTCATGCTGGTTCTTTACTTGGTAAAATAATTGAGATAATATATACTCCCTCAGTATTGGTAATTCAAGTCGTTTTGGACAGTGACACGGTCTCCAAAGCATAACTTTGACTTCTTATTTTTATAAAAATGTTTATTGGAAAGTGATATATGTATATTTTTATGAAAGTACTTTTCAAGACAAATATATTCATATGGTTTTCACATTTCCAAACTCAACAACTTAGAAGTTGTTCATGATTTATATTCCCAATGTTTGACCTAAACCTTGTCCAAAATGACTTGAATTACCAGTATGGAGGGAGTATGTTCCATAATTTCCCTTAGTTAAGCTATATGGCACCATATATGTTCCATAATTTGCCTTAGTTAAACTATACGGCACCATGCCATTCATTGTCTGATATACATACTCCCAGGAAATACTGAGGATCAATCTTTGATCCTAAAATATGAACAGTGTTTTTTTTAATGTTTCTTGCCTTGGGTCCATAGCCCCTTTTCTTTATCTGCTGATTTGCTGGTTATTGAATGCTCAAATGGGGGTGTTGCTTTATCTTGCTATAATAGAATGCTATATGAGTTACTTCTGGACCTCCCGTCTTTATTATCTTTTCCTGTTATCCTTACTCCTTGCACTGAGGTGACACCTGTAGTTCTTTTTATTGTGAACCTAGACAGATCTGATCTTTTGGTTTGTCTCTGTGGCTACCCTAGCTACTAGCTAACGAAGTCACTTTTATCTTTGCAGTTGTTTTACCTTGCTTTGTTCACTCCAATCATTCATGACTTCTACAACTACGATATGGAGAAGGCAGAATTTGCGCAGCTCTTTGGGAAGTTCACCCAGGTAATTATGGATTTCTTTGTTTAGAAATGTTCCATGCAGCACACATTCTGTTGCAGTATTCTTAATAGCCCATGATAACTTGTGACTGCAGGATGTGGCACTGATTGGAGCTCTCCTCTTCTTTCTGGGCATGAAGAACTCCATCCCGAAGCGGCAGGGCAAGAAGAAGGCCCCCAAGGCGAAGACGAACTAAGGCTCTTTAGATAGTTGCACGCCTCAGGCGGTGTCTGGACTTCTGGAGACAGGTCTATTTTGAAGCAAGCTGCGATGCAGTCAATGCCATCGAGCTGCGCTTTTACATGTATCAGATTCCATTTTGCGGGGCACGGCCCGAACGAAGGTGTGAGCGGCGGGTTAGGCGACTAGATTGCACGATTACTCCATGTACTTGCGATTGGTTTGTGTTGAACTAGGTTGCCAATGGTTAATCTTATCCATTTGATTTATCATAGTGCAGGAATCGCGACTGATTCAATGGTTGGCAGTTTCCTTCACTTCCTCGTCACTTGTCGGTTCATGTGATGTTTTTGGCCTAATTTCGGTAGACGTGCAAAATCCAAGCAGACTTCGGTGCGGCGTCGTGACTTGGTGTGTCTGAACTTCTGAAGTCTAAACTCTGATGAAGCAGAGCAGAGGCAGGTATGAGGTGAGCATGGTTACCGTACCCGGACAGCGATGACTGATGACCACCGTAAAGAGAGCACGCCATTACCAGCTTTAACCTCCAGTCCCCAGCATGGTATCAGACAAACCGGGAGCGTCAAGTCCAAATCAAACACCTCGACCACTGTCGGGCGGCGAACAACGCGAGCCCAGGCCGTCAAACTCTACACGAGTAGTTATCCTGGCCCCAATTATTCCCCGCCGTCGCTAGCCACGTTCCTCTTCCTTCCAAGCGTCCCCAACCGGCTACCGGAGCCATCACGGCACGTACGCATCGCATGCACGCGGCAGGACCTGAGAACGCGAGTCTTTCACGGTAGAACGCAACCCAGTTCGGTTGGATGGAGCAAACAGTATCACAGTCATCATGGTCATGGAGAAACGGCAGAACGCAGCAGAGGAGTCGGGACGGCCGGTCGGTCGGTCAAGACCCAAGAACACTCTCGGCTCTCGGTCCAACCTAACCCCCAACCCCAAGGATTTTGTAAACCCAGAGCGCTGCCCGGCCTGTGTGTGCAGCGCTGCTGCCACGCACGCCCTGATGGCACCAAACCCTGGAGATGGAGTCCCTGTCACGAACCCTCGCATCGCATGCATCCATTGGGCGTGCGACGGACGCACGCAGCGCAGCATGAAGTGACTCGATCGCCTGTCCTCTTGTGCGCCCCCAGGAAAGGAACCCATTGCTCGATCATCTGCCATAGCTTATTACAAATTGCCTTGCATCAGTTATTATACCATAGTAAAAAAAATATATATATATAGCAACACCATCTTGCGTTTAGTTTAGGATAGATTTGATTTAGAAGAGGCGGGGTGGAAGATCTGTCCCCCCCGGGGCGCTTAATCGGCACGAAACGAAATAGCGACCGAGAGCTGGCGCTCGAAGAGATCGCTCACTAGTTTTAGTTTTTATTCAATCTCGACGGGTACACCGTGCATTTGTTTTGGCCCCCGCTCTCCGTGCAGAAAGCGACGCGATTGCGTCGTGTCCCGCGACCGCCGGGCAGGACGCGGCCGTGTGGCCTCCCGCTGTCCCCTGACCTCACCCCTCCGTCTCCGGACGCTACTGCGTCGCCCGCCGCGCCAACGAGATCGACCCACGACGCGGACTGATTTGCCCGTGCCCGTGGTTGCTCCGGCTCCACTTTCTGGGAGGTGCGCTTGCTTGCGGGTGTGTAGACTCTTATATTCAAGGCGTGAATATGATGAAAATTTAGTTATAATTATTGTTTTTCTATTTTTGCGTGGGTGTAACGACTATATACATCCGCCCATGCTTTCAAATTCTGCTCGGAGCAAGTTCAGCTCAGGAGACGACGGACCACATGGAGTTTTTGCAGCTTACTGTATCAAAGAAGGCGAAGTACATGGAACGTGTTTTCTAAGCTACAAGGCGCACATGACAGCATATGGATATATATTATTTTGACGGGCCTAATTCGTGTTGGTTTCGACAGTGACAAGGGGGCCTCATTGCCTCAGTGGTCAGGTCAGGGGCAGTGAGCCAACGCAACACTCCAACCAATCGGTTTGACCGCCGGGAGGAGGCGAGCTGGAATCGCTTTCATTCGTACACCTTGTCTTCCCTTCCAATTTCTAAATTTTTACATCATCTCTCTCCATTACATCAATATTTAGACGCATACATGGAGTATTTAATATAGGTAAAAGAAATAACTAATTATACAGTTTGGTTGTAAATCACGAGGCGAATCTTTTAAACCTAATTAGTTCTTGATGGGACACTAATTGCCAAATACAAACGAAAGTGCTACAGTAGCAAAATTCCAATTTTTTTTTTTTTTGCATCTAAACACCCCCGTAGTCTAGCTGATGCTGATGAACGGCTTCCCCTGACCATACTTCATCAGTGGTGTTTTCAGAAAAAGGAGAAGAAGAAGAAGGTGCAGAACCTGCTTGCATAGAACGAAACTCGAAAGAGGGACGAGACAATCACACAACACTGACGTTCATGTTCATCAGGAACAGAGCACTGCGCGTATCATTTGGGTTTGCCAAAAGCTTGGTGCTGCTGCTAGTAGTACATCTGTTGCGTAGCGCCGTCTGGAACTGCATCGTCACTGTCCTTGCGCTTGTTCCATGTGTTGAGATCGAGTTTGACCGGTCCTGATAGTAACATCATAGCACCCATAAAAGCGGACGCTACTTGCAGCCCAGAGGCAGCAAGCTGGATCCACGTAGACGTCGTGCTTCCATCGTCCATTGTACATGGCACCGACAAATCTAGCTTTGTAGGTTATACAAGATCGAGATGTAAATGTAATGTAACCCTTTTGTTTCTCTCATCACAAAGGCTTCAAAAGTCCAAGCTCCAACTGCACATTCAAGGCGCTAAACAGTTGGGCGATCGTCCGAACGCTGCGACGACGCATGGCGAAGTGTGCAGGCAGGCAGTGCGCTGTCATTCACTGACAGAGAGACGCGAAGAAGAAAGAAGCTCGAGCTCCCTAGGGCTCCTGAACGAGACGCGATGCATGCCTCCTGCTGTCTGCTTGGGTGTCCATGCCCATGCGTGTTTCAGAAACAAGACAAGAAGGGAGCTGTGGGGTTTGAGTTTGATGGCGATGATAATGGCTTCCTTGACGACAGACGGAACAGTGCTCATTGGCAGAATTTATGGCAGCGGCTGAGACGTGTCCATGTCTTTTTCTCAGCTTTCGCGGCGAAAGTTACACGCGCAACGTACAGAGACTGCAAGGACGACCTGAGCTCGCTCTGATGACCAACATTTTGGCTCCATTGTAGTGTTCGTAGTGGTAGCAGCAGCACAGCGTGAGGAAGAAGCTGGAATAAACAACGTTTTGGCTCCATCGCTGATTCCCGATCGCCATCGCCATTACTAGCAAGTTTCGTGCAAACTTACCACATGACTCGACGCAAGCAAGAATGTAGAATAGGGGGGTTTCACGAGCTGCATAAACAGCTTCTTCAGAAAACAAAAAAGAACTGGGATAAACAACTGGCCAGTTAAATTATACTATAAATCTTTATATCAACAATTATTATATGTATGATTCTAACTAGATATATTACATGGTGCATGAATCTAGTGATATTTATTTGATATTATAAATATTAGTACTTTTTTGGATAGAAAATCATTCTTTTAGGGAAAGATAGAAAATCAGTTAAACTGAAGAGGGAGGGATCTGCAGGCAACCCAAATCTTAATCCGGACGGGGGTTATATTAACGGACAGTTATATTGGACCACCGACCGGGGCGCGCGTTCCACTTCCACGGATGCGGCCAAATTTGACTAGCCACCCAACCGGTTGGCGCCTTGCGAGAGCTTATGCAAGCCATGTGAGCCGGGACGCCGCCATCTCCATTGCCTTAGCGGCGGCTTCTAATAATTCCCCATTTCTTTGACCTGTGCTAAGCGATGATGCCATCTGAACATGCTCCCAACTCGATCACAGCTGATGATCGATCGACGATCTATTATATATTCCTCATGATTTAATTAGCTTCTTTCTTTTCCTGTCGTTGTGCTAGACTTCTAGCTATGCGAGACGCGAAGAATTGTTGCAGGCACTGATGGATCGGAGCCGCGTCTTGCAGAGTTATTCCCCTGAAAATCTCTCTCTGCACGCGTTTGGTCAAGGCAAACAAAGCCTGCTGTCATCCATAAAGTCTGAGACTATGCAAAGACGACGACGCAGAATTATCACCGCCACAATGACATTGACAATGCAATGCATCACACGTTGTTGAACAGCGACTTACATCAGCTACATATACAACACACGGTAATGGTAGTAACAATAATACGCTAAATTAAACAACATGTGCTGTATTCCTAGCTTAATTAGCTGCTAGTGTGCTGTTGGGCCTTCCTTGACGAGTCGCTGTCGCATCAATATTCTTCCGACCAATAGGGCATCCGTGCGTGAATGATTATCTGCTCGATCGCTCGTGTGCAGAAGCAGAATATATATTGCTGTTGCAGGTGCAGGGCCGTGTTCCATCTCCAGCGGATTTCCGGGCAGGCGAGCTGAAGCAACCGACGATCGTCTGGAGAGGACAAACCACGCGCTGCGCTGCTGGAAGTCTGTTGCGGCAAGGAAAGAATGTGTTGTCATAATAGAAGGTTACTGCAAAGGTTGCCCAGTCAAGGGTCTGTGACTGTGTGTCTGTTCTTTCTCTCGCTCTAAGAAATTGGAGAGAGGAGTCTTGACGTGAAGCCTTTCTGACTCAACTGCTGATTGGAGACACCTCATATCATACTGTGATTAGCATTGGATGAAAAGGAGTGCTAGTTTTTCTCTCTCTGTGTGTTGTAGGTTTGAACGTTTGATATTGAGGAGATATCAAGCCTGCTTGTAAGGATGTTCCAAACTGAACTGTACTTGTTTTTTGGGGTAAAATTGTACTATATATATATAAAGCAAGCAGTTTTAGCGAGTAAACGTCCATTAGACGCCAAATGTTGAATTATATCTATATGCGTATAATCACTTGTATCCAAAACTTAACTACGGATGTTGGTGGTCATTGAAACAAACCAAACCTAGTGCAGTAGCTAGATAGTGTTGTACTAACAAAATAGCATCTGAACCAGACATAACACACACAAGGCTTAGTCAGCTATTGGTATTTGGTACGAGCTTTTCCATGTGTGTTCTGGGCAGGAGGGTCCATAGATGAGAACGAGAGTTGAGAGCACCTCTGGCTGCTCACTCCATGGGACTTGTGGAAACAGACAACAAGACCCACCACTGAGCTCCCTGCCAGACTCCCAGTGCTAAAGCACCCAAGCTGCCACGGCCCATCGGCTCACCCCCCAGGAATATTTGGAACATGTCCTATCCCTGCTCCTCATCTGCATAATAAGCACAAGGCACGCCATGCCAAACCGCCACCCTTCCTCAGGGTCTTTTCCATCCGGCTAAGCTAGTACAGTATAGTTTTTAGCCCCACTTCCCTTGGTTTCCCGGCCGCTTAGTTGGGCCCCGGCTCCGGGCACGTCTGATTAATACTAAAGCGCTACACGCCACGCATCGATCAGCACAAGTTTCTAAAACATGTCCTAAATTCTGAGGACTGATGGAATATGGTTTTGGTTTTCATTGCCTAAATCATGCAGAGCGTGGCCCCATTTTCTTGCTGCTAGGTACTACTTCTTTCAATACTGTAGTGTGCCTGTTCAGTGTTCAGTGACTACTGGTGTCATTGTCTGCAGTTTAGTGTACTTTGTTGGCATATCTGATTCTGCCATTGTTTGGTGCTTGTCCATGGTTCAATGGACATTATATTGTCCCATTTCTTTAGTAGGAAATTCAGTAGAATTGTTAGGGTAGAGAGGTGATCAGAAGAACAAAGCCGCCGTTTTTCATATGTACTGTACTTTACTAGCCTTGCGAGATGCCCTTGTTTGGTTTCAACTTGTTCCCCTAAATTTCACTATGCAAAAAGAAGATTTCCCGTCACATCAAAATATCAGTAAATGCATGGAGTACTAAATGTAGATGAAATTAAAAACTAATTACACAGTTTTGTTGTACTTTGCGAGACGAACATTTTGAGCCTAATTAGTCAAAGTTTGGACAATTTTTATTAAATAAAAATAAAAGTTGCTACAGTACGATGTGACCTACACTATTCCACGTTGGGGCACCAACTTGAGAACTAAACACGGGCGATGTGTAAAAGAAAGGCTAAAGCCTAAAAGGCAGTAGTAGCAGTGCCATGATAGGATGATGAGCTGAGGTGACAGGAAGATGGGCATGTGGATCTCAGAGAGAAAAGGTTAGTGGCGATTGGTGAAGCCGACTTCGATCAGAATTGGGGGAGCAAGGTAAAGCTGCTAATGGCTCATCACATGACATCCACGTTGCATGCAGGCTGCTGGAATGAGATGAGGGGAAGGGAGGCCCCGAAATGAAATGACAGGCGCTGGGCACGCGCAGCATTCCAAAGAGGCAACCATCGTTTGCGGCCTTGAAAGGTTTCATTTCATTTCGGGGCCTGCTTGTCCCCTTCCGCTCCCTCCCTGGGGCTCACCACGGCCACAGTGCTTGCCGGCCAGTTTCGCCACTGTTCACAATGCTCGTGCTCTGGGTTTTGTTTTTATTTTGGTTTTATTTCAGGTCGTTTTCCCTCTGCAGTACCAGTAGTACCACAGCCACGCGCGATGTGATCTTCCATTCAGTACCTGCACAGGTCACTTTTATCTTTGCAGTTGTTTTACCTTGCTTTGTTCACTCCAATCATTCATGACTTCTACAACTACGATATGGAGAAGGCAGAATTTGCGCAGCTCTTTGGGAAGTTCACCCAGGTAATTATGGATTTCTTTGTTTAGAAATGTTCCATGCAGCACACATTCTGTTGCAGTATTCTTAATAGCCCATGATAACTTGTGACTGCAGGATGTGGCACTGATTGGAGCTCTCCTCTTCTTTCTGGGCATGAAGAACTCCATCCCGAAGCGGCAGGGCAAGAAGAAGGCCCCCAAGGCGAAGACGAACTAAGGCTCTTTAGATAGTTGCACGCCTCAGGCGGTGTCTGGACTTCTGGAGACAGGTCTATTTTGAAGCAAGCTGCGATGCAGTCAATGCCATCGAGCTGCGCTTTTACATGTATCAGATTCCATTTTGCGGGGCACGGCCCGAACGAAGGTGTGAGCGGCGGGTTAGGCGACTAGATTGCACGATTACTCCATGTACTTGCGATTGGTTTGTGTTGAACTAGGTTGCCAATGGTTAATCTTATCCATTTGATTTATCATAGTGCAGGAATCGCGACTGATTCAATGGTTGGCAGTTTCCTTCACTTCCTCGTCACTTGTCGGTTCATGTGATGTTTTTGGCCTAATTTCGGTAGACGTGCAAAATCCAAGCAGACTTCGGTGCGGCGTCGTGACTTGGTGTGTCTGAACTTCTGAAGTCTAAACTCTGATGAAGCAGAGCAGAGGCAGGTATGAGGTGAGCATGGTTACCGTACCCGGACAGCGATGACTGATGACCACCGTAAAGAGAGCACGCCATTACCAGCTTTAACCTCCAGTCCCCAGCATGGTATCAGACAAACCGGGAGCGTCAAGTCCAAATCAAACACCTCGACCACTGTCGGGCGGCGAACAACGCGAGCCCAGGCCGTCAAACTCTACACGAGTAGTTATCCTGGCCCCAATTATTCCCCGCCGTCGCTAGCCACGTTCCTCTTCCTTCCAAGCGTCCCCAACCGGCTACCGGAGCCATCACGGCACGTACGCATCGCATGCACGCGGCAGGACCTGAGAACGCGAGTCTTTCACGGTAGAACGCAACCCAGTTCGGTTGGATGGAGCAAACAGTATCACAGTCATCATGGTCATGGAGAAACGGCAGAACGCAGCAGAGGAGTCGGGACGGCCGGTCGGTCGGTCAAGACCCAAGAACACTCTCGGCTCTCGGTCCAACCTAACCCCCAACCCCAAGGATTTTGTAAACCCAGAGCGCTGCCCGGCCTGTGTGTGCAGCGCTGCTGCCACGCACGCCCTGATGGCACCAAACCCTGGAGATGGAGTCCCTGTCACGAACCCTCGCATCGCATGCATCCATTGGGCGTGCGACGGACGCACGCAGCGCAGCATGAAGTGACTCGATCGCCTGTCCTCTTGTGCGCCCCCAGGAAAGGAACCCATTGCTCGATCATCTGCCATAGCTTATTACAAATTGCCTTGCATCAGTTATTATACCATAGTAAAAAAAATATATATATATAGCAACACCATCTTGCGTTTAGTTTAGGATAGATTTGATTTAGAAGAGGCGGGGTGTTCTTGGGTCTTGACCGACCGACCGGCCGTCCCGACTCCTCTGCTGCGTTCTGCCGTTTCTCCATGACCATGATGACTGTGATACTGTTTGCTCCATCCAACCGAACTGGGTTGCGTTCTACCGTGAAAGACTCGCGTTCTCAGGTCCTGCCGCGTGCATGCGATGCGTACGTGCCGTGATGGCTCCGGTAGCCGGTTGGGGACGCTTGGAAGGAAGAGGAACGTGGCTAGCGACGGCGGGGAATAATTGGGGCCAGGATAACTACTCGTGTAGAGTTTGACGGCCTGGGCTCGCGTTGTTCGCCGCCCGACAGTGGTCGAGGTGTTTGATTTGGACTTGACGCTCCCGGTTTGTCTGATACCATGCTGGGGACTGGAGGTTAAAGCTGGTAATGGCGTGCTCTCTTTACGGTGGTCATCAGTCATCGCTGTCCGGGTACGGTAACCATGCTCACCTCATACCTGCCTCTGCTCTGCTTCATCAGAGTTTAGACTTCAGAAGTTCAGACACACCAAGTCACGACGCCGCACCGAAGTCTGCTTGGATTTTGCACGTCTACCGAAATTAGGCCAAAAACATCACATGAACCGACAAGTGACGAGGAAGTGAAGGAAACTGCCAACCATTGAATCAGTCGCGATTCCTGCACTATGATAAATCAAATGGATAAGATTAACCATTGGCAACCTAGTTCAACACAAACCAATCGCAAGTACATGGAGTAATCGTGCAATCTAGTCGCCTAACCCGCCGCTCACACCTTCGTTCGGGCCGTGCCCCGCAAAATGGAATCTGATACATGTAAAAGCGCAGCTCGATGGCATTGACTGCATCGCAGCTTGCTTCAAAATAGACCTGTCTCCAGAAGTCCAGACACCGCCTGAGGCGTGCAACTATCTAAAGAGCCTTAGTTCGTCTTCGCCTTGGGGGCCTTCTTCTTGCCCTGCCGCTTCGGGATGGAGTTCTTCATGCCCAGAAAGAAGAGGAGAGCTCCAATCAGTGCCACATCCTGCAGTCACAAGTTATCATGGGCTATTAAGAATACTGCAACAGAATGTGTGCTGCATGGAACATTTCTAAACAAAGAAATCCATAATTACCTGGGTGAACTTCCCAAAGAGCTGCGCAAATTCTGCCTTCTCCATATCGTAGTTGTAGAAGTCATGAATGATTGGAGTGAACAAAGCAAGGTAAAACAACTGCAAAGATAAAAGTGACCTGTGCAGGTACTGAATGGAAGATCACATCGCGCGTGGCTGTGGTACTACTGGTACTGCAGAGGGAAAACGACCTGAAATAAAACCAAAATAAAAACAAAACCCAGAGCACGAGCATTGTGAACAGTGGCGAAACTGGCCGGCAAGCACTGTGGCCGTGGTGAGCCCCAGGGAGGGAGCGGAAGGGGACAAGCAGGCCCCGAAATGAAATGAAACCTTTCAAGGCCGCAAACGATGGTTGCCTCTTTGGAATGCTGCGCGTGCCCAGCGCCTGTCATTTCATTTCGGGGCCTCCCTTCCCCTCATCTCATTCCAGCAGCCTGCATGCAACGTGGATGTCATGTGATGAGCCATTAGCAGCTTTACCTTGCTCCCCCAATTCTGATCGAAGTCGGCTTCACCAATCGCCACTAACCTTTTCTCTCTGAGATCCACATGCCCATCTTCCTGTCACCTCAGCTCATCATCCTATCATGGCACTGCTACTACTGCCTTTTAGGCTTTAGCCTTTCTTTTACACATCGCCCGTGTTTAGTTCTCAAGTTGGTGCCCCAACGTGGAATAGTGTAGGTCACATCGTACTGTAGCAACTTTTATTTTTATTTAATAAAAATTGTCCAAACTTTGACTAATTAGGCTCAAAATGTTCGTCTCGCAAAGTACAACAAAACTGTGTAATTAGTTTTTAATTTCATCTACATTTAGTACTCCATGCATTTACTGATATTTTGATGTGACGGGAAATCTTCTTTTTGCATAGTGAAATTTAGGGGAACAAGTTGAAACCAAACAAGGGCATCTCGCAAGGCTAGTAAAGTACAGTACATATGAAAAACGGCGGCTTTGTTCTTCTGATCACCTCTCTACCCTAACAATTCTACTGAATTTCCTACTAAAGAAATGGGACAATATAATGTCCATTGAACCATGGACAAGCACCAAACAATGGCAGAATCAGATATGCCAACAAAGTACACTAAACTGCAGACAATGACACCAGTAGTCACTGAACACTGAACAGGCACACTACAGTATTGAAAGAAGTAGTACCTAGCAGCAAGAAAATGGGGCCACGCTCTGCATGATTTAGGCAATGAAAACCAAAACCATATTCCATCAGTCCTCAGAATTTAGGACATGTTTTAGAAACTTGTGCTGATCGATGCGTGGCGTGTAGCGCTTTAGTATTAATCAGACGTGCCCGGAGCCGGGGCCCAACTAAGCGGCCGGGAAACCAAGGGAAGTGGGGCTAAAAACTATACTGTACTAGCTTAGCCGGATGGAAAAGACCCTGAGGAAGGGTGGCGGTTTGGCATGGCGTGCCTTGTGCTTATTATGCAGATGAGGAGCAGGGATAGGACATGTTCCAAATATTCCTGGGGGGTGAGCCGATGGGCCGTGGCAGCTTGGGTGCTTTAGCACTGGGAGTCTGGCAGGGAGCTCAGTGGTGGGTCTTGTTGTCTGTTTCCACAAGTCCCATGGAGTGAGCAGCCAGAGGTGCTCTCAACTCTCGTTCTCATCTATGGACCCTCCTGCCCAGAACACACATGGAAAAGCTCGTACCAAATACCAATAGCTGACTAAGCCTTGTGTGTGTTATGTCTGGTTCAGATGCTATTTTGTTAGTACAACACTATCTAGCTACTGCACTAGGTTTGGTTTGTTTCAATGACCACCAACATCCGTAGTTAAGTTTTGGATACAAGTGATTATACGCATATAGATATAATTCAACATTTGGCGTCTAATGGACGTTTACTCGCTAAAACTGCTTGCTTTATATATATATAGTACAATTTTACCCCAAAAAACAAGTACAGTTCAGTTTGGAACATCCTTACAAGCAGGCTTGATATCTCCTCAATATCAAACGTTCAAACCTACAACACACAGAGAGAGAAAAACTAGCACTCCTTTTCATCCAATGCTAATCACAGTATGATATGAGGTGTCTCCAATCAGCAGTTGAGTCAGAAAGGCTTCACGTCAAGACTCCTCTCTCCAATTTCTTAGAGCGAGAGAAAGAACAGACACACAGTCACAGACCCTTGACTGGGCAACCTTTGCAGTAACCTTCTATTATGACAACACATTCTTTCCTTGCCGCAACAGACTTCCAGCAGCGCAGCGCGTGGTTTGTCCTCTCCAGACGATCGTCGGTTGCTTCAGCTCGCCTGCCCGGAAATCCGCTGGAGATGGAACACGGCCCTGCACCTGCAACAGCAATATATATTCTGCTTCTGCACACGAGCGATCGAGCAGATAATCATTCACGCACGGATGCCCTATTGGTCGGAAGAATATTGATGCGACAGCGACTCGTCAAGGAAGGCCCAACAGCACACTAGCAGCTAATTAAGCTAGGAATACAGCACATGTTGTTTAATTTAGCGTATTATTGTTACTACCATTACCGTGTGTTGTATATGTAGCTGATGTAAGTCGCTGTTCAACAACGTGTGATGCATTGCATTGTCAATGTCATTGTGGCGGTGATAATTCTGCGTCGTCGTCTTTGCATAGTCTCAGACTTTATGGATGACAGCAGGCTTTGTTTGCCTTGACCAAACGCGTGCAGAGAGAGATTTTCAGGGGAATAACTCTGCAAGACGCGGCTCCGATCCATCAGTGCCTGCAACAATTCTTCGCGTCTCGCATAGCTAGAAGTCTAGCACAAAGACAGGAAAAGAAAGAAGCTAATTAAATCATGAGGAATATATAATAGATCGTCGATCGATCATCAGCTGTGATCGAGTTGGGAGCATGTTCAGATGGCATCATCGCTTAGCACAGGTCAAAGAAATGGGGAATTATTAGAAGCCGCCGCTAAGGCAATGGAGATGGCGGCGTCCCGGCTCACATGGCTTGCATAAGCTCTCGCAAGGCGCCAACCGGTTGGGTGGCTAGTCAAATTTGGCCGCATCCGTGGAAGTGGAACGCGCGCCCCGGTCGGTGGTCCAATATAACTGTCCGTTAATATAACCCCCGTCCGGATTAAGATTTGGGTTGCCTGCAGATCCCTCCCTCTTCAGTTTAACTGATTTTCTATCTTTCCCTAAAAGAATGATTTTCTATCCAAAAAAGTACTAATATTTATAATATCAAATAAATATCACTAGATTCATGCACCATGTAATATATCTAGTTAGAATCATACATATAATAATTGTTGATATAAAGATTTATAGTATAATTTAACTGGCCAGTTGTTTATCCCAGTTCTTTTTTGTTTTCTGAAGAAGCTGTTTATGCAGCTCGTGAAACCCCCCTATTCTACATTCTTGCTTGCGTCGAGTCATGTGGTAAGTTTGCACGAAACTTGCTAGTAATGGCGATTGGCGATCGGGAATCGGCGATGGAGCCAAAACGTTGTTTATTCCAGCTTCTTCCTCACGCTGTGCTGCTGCTACCACTACGAACACTACAATGGAGCCAAAATGTTGGTCATCAGAGCGAGCTCAGGTCGTCCTTGCAGTCTCTGTACGTTGCGCGTGTAACTTTCGCCGCGAAAGCTGAGAAAAAGACATGGACACGTCTCAGCCGCTGCCATAAATTCTGCCAATGAGCACTGTTCCGTCTGTCGTCAAGGAAGCCATTATCATCGCCATCAAACTCAAACCCCACAGCTCCCTTCTTGTCTTGTTTCTGAAACACGCATGGGCATGGACACCCAAGCAGACAGCAGGAGGCATGCATCGCGTCTCGTTCAGGAGCCCTAGGGAGCTCGAGCTTCTTTCTTCTTCGCGTCTCTCTGTCAGTGAATGACAGCGCACTGCCTGCCTGCACACTTCGCCATGCGTCGTCGCAGCGTTCGGACGATCGCCCAACTGTTTAGCGCCTTGAATGTGCAGTTGGAGCTTGGACTTTTGAAGCCTTTGTGATGAGAGAAACAAAAGGGTTACATTACATTTACATCTCGATCTTGTATAACCTACAAAGCTAGATTTGTCGGTGCCATGTACAATGGACGATGGAAGCACGACGTCTACGTGGATCCAGCTTGCTGCCTCTGGGCTGCAAGTAGCGTCCGCTTTTATGGGTGCTATGATGTTACTATCAGGACCGGTCAAACTCGATCTCAACACATGGAACAAGCGCAAGGACAGTGACGATGCAGTTCCAGACGGCGCTACGCAAGAATGTAGAATAGGGGGGTTTCACGAGCTGCATAAACAGCTTCTTCAGAAAACAAAAAAGAACTGGGATAAACAACTGGCCAGTTAAATTATACTATAAATCTTTATATCAACAATTATTATATGTATGATTCTAACTAGATATATTACATGGTGCATGAATCTAGTGATATTTATTTGATATTATAAATATTAGTACTTTTTTGGATAGAAAATCATTCTTTTAGGGAAAGATAGAAAATCAGTTAAACTGAAGAGGGAGGGATCTGCAGGCAACCCAAATCTTAATCCGGACGGGGGTTATATTAACGGACAGTTATATTGGACCACCGACCGGGGCGCGCGTTCCACTTCCACGGATGCGGCCAAATTTGACTAGCCACCCAACCGGTTGGCGCCTTGCGAGAGCTTATGCAAGCCATGTGAGCCGGGACGCCGCCATCTCCATTGCCTTAGCGGCGGCTTCTAATAATTCCCCATTTCTTTGACCTGTGCTAAGCGATGATGCCATCTGAACATGCTCCCAACTCGATCACAGCTGATGATCGATCGACGATCTATTATATATTCCTCATGATTTAATTAGCTTCTTTCTTTTCCTGTCTTTGTGCTAGACTTCTAGCTATGCGAGACGCGAAGAATTGTTGCAGGCACTGATGGATCGGAGCCGCGTCTTGCAGAGTTATTCCCCTGAAAATCTCTCTCTGCACGCGTTTGGTCAAGGCAAACAAAGCCTGCTGTCATCCATAAAGTCTGAGACTATGCAAAGACGACGACGCAGAATTATCACCGCCACAATGACATTGACAATGCAATGCATCACACGTTGTTGAACAGCGACTTACATCAGCTACATATACAACACACGGTAATGGTAGTAACAATAATACGCTAAATTAAACAACATGTGCTGTATTCCTAGCTTAATTAGCTGCTAGTGTGCTGTTGGGCCTTCCTTGACGAGTCGCTGTCGCATCAATATTCTTCCGACCAATAGGGCATCCGTGCGTGAATGATTATCTGCTCGATCGCTCGTGTGCAGAAGCAGAATATATATTGCTGTTGCAGGTGCAGGGCCGTGTTCCATCTCCAGCGGATTTCCGGGCAGGCGAGCTGAAGCAACCGACGATCGTCTGGAGAGGACAAACCACGCGCTGCGCTGCTGGAAGTCTGTTGCGGCAAGGAAAGAATGTGTTGTCATAATAGAAGGTTACTGCAAAGGTTGCCCAGTCAAGGGTCTGTGACTGTGTGTCTGTTCTTTCTCTCGCTCTAAGAAATTGGAGAGAGGAGTCTTGACGTGAAGCCTTTCTGACTCAACTGCTGATTGGAGACACCTCATATCATACTGTGATTAGCATTGGATGAAAAGGAGTGCTAGTTTTTCTCTCTCTGTGTGTTGTAGGTTTGAACGTTTGATATTGAGGAGATATCAAGCCTGCTTGTAAGGATGTTCCAAACTGAACTGTACTTGTTTTTTGGGGTAAAATTGTACTATATATATATAAAGCAAGCAGTTTTAGCGAGTAAACGTCCATTAGACGCCAAATGTTGAATTATATCTATATGCGTATAATCACTTGTATCCAAAACTTAACTACGGATGTTGGTGGTCATTGAAACAAACCAAACCTAGTGCAGTAGCTAGATAGTGTTGTACTAACAAAATAGCATCTGAACCAGACATAACACACACAAGGCTTAGTCAGCTATTGGTATTTGGTACGAGCTTTTCCATGTGTGTTCTGGGCAGGAGGGTCCATAGATGAGAACGAGAGTTGAGAGCACCTCTGGCTGCTCACTCCATGGGACTTGTGGAAACAGACAACAAGACCCACCACTGAGCTCCCTGCCAGACTCCCAGTGCTAAAGCACCCAAGCTGCCACGGCCCATCGGCTCACCCCCCAGGAATATTTGGAACATGTCCTATCCCTGCTCCTCATCTGCATAATAAGCACAAGGCACGCCATGCCAAACCGCCACCCTTCCTCAGGGTCTTTTCCATCCGGCTAAGCTAGTACAGTATAGTTTTTAGCCCCACTTCCCTTGGTTTCCCGGCCGCTTAGTTGGGCCCCGGCTCCGGGCACGTCTGATTAATACTAAAGCGCTACACGCCACGCATCGATCAGCACAAGTTTCTAAAACATGTCCTAAATTCTGAGGACTGATGGAATATGGTTTTGGTTTTCATTGCCTAAATCATGCAGAGCGTGGCCCCATTTTCTTGCTGCTAGGTACTACTTCTTTCAATACTGTAGTGTGCCTGTTCAGTGTTCAGTGACTACTGGTGTCATTGTCTGCAGTTTAGTGTACTTTGTTGGCATATCTGATTCTGCCATTGTTTGGTGCTTGTCCATGGTTCAATGGACATTATATTGTCCCATTTCTTTAGTAGGAAATTCAGTAGAATTGTTAGGGTAGAGAGGTGATCAGAAGAACAAAGCCGCCGTTTTTCATATGTACTGTACTTTACTAGCCTTGCGAGATGCCCTTGTTTGGTTTCAACTTGTTCCCCTAAATTTCACTATGCAAAAAGAAGATTTCCCGTCACATCAAAATATCAGTAAATGCATGGAGTACTAAATGTAGATGAAATTAAAAACTAATTACACAGTTTTGTTGTACTTTGCGAGACGAACATTTTGAGCCTAATTAGTCAAAGTTTGGACAATTTTTATTAAATAAAAATAAAAGTTGCTACAGTACGATGTGACCTACACTATTCCACGTTGGGGCACCAACTTGAGAACTAAACACGGGCGATGTGTAAAAGAAAGGCTAAAGCCTAAAAGGCAGTAGTAGCAGTGCCATGATAGGATGATGAGCTGAGGTGACAGGAAGATGGGCATGTGGATCTCAGAGAGAAAAGGTTAGTGGCGATTGGTGAAGCCGACTTCGATCAGAATTGGGGGAGCAAGGTAAAGCTGCTGATGGCTCATCACATGACATCCACGTTGCATGCAGGCTGCTGGAATGAGATGAGGGGAAGGGAGGCCCCGAAATGAAATGACAGGCGCTGGGCACGCGCAGCATTCCAAAGAGGCAACCATCGTTTGCGGCCTTGAAAGGTTTCATTTCATTTCGGGGCCTGCTTGTCCCCTTCCGCTCCCTCCCTGGGGCTCACCACGGCCACAGTGCTTGCCGGCCAGTTTCGCCACTGTTCACAATGCTCGTGCTCTGGGTTTTGTTTTTATTTTGGTTTTATTTCAGGTCGTTTTCCCTCTGCAGTACCAGTAGTACCACAGCTCTTTCTCTCCTCACTGTTTATCTAATCCTGCCGTTTGTTCATCCTCTGGGAACTAGTAGCGTTAATCTGTCCAGCATTGGAAACTGGAGCAGAGACATTTCTAACTTGTTTATTGTTATATGTTCACATTCGAAAAGCTTGCGAGGTGGTCTTTCAAACAAAAAAAACTTGCCAGGCTAAGGACTTGTTTACTTCCGGGGTGTAAAGTTTTGGAGTGTCACATCGGGTGTTATATGGGGGTGTCGCATGAGGTGTTCGGATACTAATAAAAAAACAAACTATAGAATCTGTCAATAAACCACGAGACGAATTTATTAAGCCTAATTAATTCATCATTAGCATATGTGTTACTGTAGCACTTTATTGTCAAATCATGTACTAATTAGACTTAAAAGATTCATCTCGCAAATTACACGTAATCTGTATAATTAGTACATGATTTGACAATAAAGTGCTACAGTAACACATATGCTAATGATGAATTAATTAGGCTTAATAAATTCGTCTCGTGGTTTATTGACAGATTCTATAGTTTGTTTTTTTATTAGTATCCGAACACCTCATGCGACACCCCCATATAACACCCGATGTGACACTCCAAAACTTTACACCCCGGAAGTAAACAAGTCCTTAGCCTGGCAAGTTTTTTTTGTTTGAAAGACCACCTCGCAAGCTTTTCGAATGTGAACATATAACAATAAACAAGTTAGAAATGTCTCTGCTCCAGTTTCCAATGCTGGACAGATTAACGCTACTAGTTCCCAGAGGATGAACAAACCGGCAGGATTAGATAAACAGTGAGGAGAGAAAGAGCTGTGGTACTACTGGTACTGCAGAGGGAAAACGACCTGAAATAAAACCAAAATAAAAACAAAACCCAGAGCACGAGCATTGTGAACAGTGGCGAAACTGGCCGGCAAGCACTGTGGCCGTGGTGAGCCCCAGGGAGGGAGCGGAAGGGGACAAGCAGGCCCCGAAATGAAATGAAACCTTTCAAGGCCGCAAACGATGGTTGCCTCTTTGGAATGCTGCGCGTGCCCAGCGCCTGTCATTTCATTTCGGGGCCTCCCTTCCCCTCATCTCATTCCAGCAGCCTGCATGCAACGTGGATGTCATGTGATGAGCCATCAGCAGCTTTACCTTGCTCCCCCAATTCTGATCGAAGTCGGCTTCACCAATCGCCACTAACCTTTTCTCTCTGAGATCCACATGCCCATCTTCCTGTCACCTCAGCTCATCATCCTATCATGGCACTGCTACTACTGCCTTTTAGGCTTTAGCCTTTCTTTTACACATCGCCCGTGTTTAGTTCTCAAGTTGGTGCCCCAACGTGGAATAGTGTAGGTCACATCGTACTGTAGCAACTTTTATTTTTATTTAATAAAAATTGTCCAAACTTTGACTAATTAGGCTCAAAATGTTCGTCTCGCAAAGTACAACAAAACTGTGTAATTAGTTTTTAATTTCATCTACATTTAGTACTCCATGCATTTACTGATATTTTGATGTGACGGGAAATCTTCTTTTTGCATAGTGAAATTTAGGGGAACAAGTTGAAACCAAACAAGGGCATCTCGCAAGGCTAGTAAAGTACAGTACATATGAAAAACGGCGGCTTTGTTCTTCTGATCACCTCTCTACCCTAACAATTCTACTGAATTTCCTACTAAAGAAATGGGACAATATAATGTCCATTGAACCATGGACAAGCACCAAACAATGGCAGAATCAGATATGCCAACAAAGTACACTAAACTGCAGACAATGACACCAGTAGTCACTGAACACTGAACAGGCACACTACAGTATTGAAAGAAGTAGTACCTAGCAGCAAGAAAATGGGGCCACGCTCTGCATGATTTAGGCAATGAAAACCAAAACCATATTCCATCAGTCCTCAGAATTTAGGACATGTTTTAGAAACTTGTGCTGATCGATGCGTGGCGTGTAGCGCTTTAGTATTAATCAGACGTGCCCGGAGCCGGGGCCCAACTAAGCGGCCGGGAAACCAAGGGAAGTGGGGCTAAAAACTATACTGTACTAGCTTAGCCGGATGGAAAAGACCCTGAGGAAGGGTGGCGGTTTGGCATGGCGTGCCTTGTGCTTATTATGCAGATGAGGAGCAGGGATAGGACATGTTCCAAATATTCCTGGGGGGTGAGCCGATGGGCCGTGGCAGCTTGGGTGCTTTAGCACTGGGAGTCTGGCAGGGAGCTCAGTGGTGGGTCTTGTTGTCTGTTTCCACAAGTCCCATGGAGTGAGCAGCCAGAGGTGCTCTCAACTCTCGTTCTCATCTATGGACCCTCCTGCCCAGAACACACATGGAAAAGCTCGTACCAAATACCAATAGCTGACTAAGCCTTGTGTGTGTTATGTCTGGTTCAGATGCTATTTTGTTAGTACAACACTATCTAGCTACTGCACTAGGTTGGTTTGTTTCAATGACCACCAACATCCGTAGTTAAGTTTTGGATACAAGTGATTATACGCATATAGATATAATTCAACATTTGGCGTCTAATGGACGTTTACTCGCTAAAACTGCTTGCTTTATATATATATAGTACAATTTTTACCCCAAAAAACAAGTACAGTTCAGTTTGGAACATCCTTACAAGCAGGCTTGATATCTCCTCAATATCAAACGTTCAAACCTACAACACACAGAGAGAGAAAAACTAGCACTCCTTTTCATCCAATGCTAATCACAGTATGATATGAGGTGTCTCCAATCAGCAGTTGAGTCAGAAAGGCTTCACGTCAAGACTCCTCTCTCCAATTTCTTAGAGCGAGAGAAAGAACAGACACACAGTCACAGACCCTTGACTGGGCAACCTTTGCAGTAACCTTCTATTATGACAACACATTCTTTCCTTGCCGCAACAGACTTCCAGCAGCGCAGCGCGTGGTTTGTCCTCTCCAGACGATCGTCGGTTGCTTCAGCTCGCCTGCCCGGAAATCCGCTGGAGATGGAACACGGCCCTGCACCTGCAACAGCAATATATATTCTGCTTCTGCACACGAGCGATCGAGCAGATAATCATTCACGCACGGATGCCCTATTGGTCGGAAGAATATTGATGCGACAGCGACTCGTCAAGGAAGGCCCAACAGCACACTAGCAGCTAATTAAGCTAGGAATACAGCACATGTTGTTTAATTTAGCGTATTATTGTTACTACCATTACCGTGTGTTGTATATGTAGCTGATGTAAGTCGCTGTTCAACAACGTGTGATGCATTGCATTGTCAATGTCATTGTGGCGGTGATAATTCTGCGTCGTCGTCTTTGCATAGTCTCAGACTTTATGGATGACAGCAGGCTTTGTTTGCCTTGACCAAACGCGTGCAGAGAGAGATTTTCAGGGGAATAACTCTGCAAGACGCGGCTCCGATCCATCAGTGCCTGCAACAATTCTTCGCGTCTCGCATAGCTAGAAGTCTAGCACAAAGACAGGAAAAGAAAGAAGCTAATTAAATCATGAGGAATATATAATAGATCGTCGATCGATCATCAGCTGTGATCGAGTTGGGAGCATGTTCAGATGGCATCATCGCTTAGCACAGGTCAAAGAAATGGGGAATTATTAGAAGCCGCCGCTAAGGCAATGGAGATGGCGGCGTCCCGGCTCACATGGCTTGCATAAGCTCTCGCAAGGCGCCAACCGGTTGGGTGGCTAGTCAAATTTGGCCGCATCCGTGGAAGTGGAACGCGCGCCCCGGTCGGTGGTCCAATATAACTGTCCGTTAATATAACCCCCGTCCGGATTAAGATTTGGGTTGCCTGCAGATCCCTCCCTCTTCAGTTTAACTGATTTTCTATCTTTCCCTAAAAGAATGATTTTCTATCCAAAAAAGTACTAATATTTATAATATCAAATAAATATCACTAGATTCATGCACCATGTAATATATCTAGTTAGAATCATACATATAATAATTGTTGATATAAAGATTTATAGTATAATTTAACTGGCCAGTTGTTTATCCCAGTTCTTTTTTGTTTTCTGAAGAAGCTGTTTATGCAGCTCGTGAAACCCCCCTATTCTACATTCTTGCGTAGCGCCGTCTGGAACTGC
>JAHUYU010001427.1:0-26540 GCA_030439765.1 Tripidium arundinaceum
TGAGGTATGAGCTAAATATCTAATCGTCACCACAAGAACAAACTCATGGTGTGACTCAAAATATTGCATTCACATGCACATACTAGCATGCAGGGGCCTAGATGCACAAAGGTAATACAAGAGTTCATGGAGCGATATACCTTTGTTCTAAGCCTCATAATCTCCTCCATGATAATGATTTTCAATAGTTGAATTTAGTGCTGATGGGCTTAGGACTTCTTTATGCAAAAAAGACTTCATTTGTGCCCATATCTCTTCATCATCGTCTTCAATGAGATATCCAAACTTGTGCTTGATCTCGGTTGAGAGTCCATTGCTAGCTCTTGTTGTCATTTTGAGATACTAATTGAAGACATATTTCTTGATATACCGAATTGAAAGATTATCCACCAATACCAATTGAAATATGATCTTCATAATTTTGACACCAATTGAAAAGATCTTCAAGAGTTGATGCCAATTGGAATGGATTCTTGTATCTCATAATGTCACCTAGGCAATGCTCATAAAGACAAGAGATAGCATTAAATTGCACAAGCTAGAGTTTCACAACTAGTGACCATTTTGGATGTGGAAGGCATATAGATCACTAATTGAAAAACCTCATAACATAGACTAAATTCCCCTTTTTGATAGTGCATACATAGATATGTGGAAGGCAAGAACATATGCACTTTTGGTTAATTAAGTCCAAACAAGGGAATTTAAGCTATATTATGGAGAGTAGCTACACAAGAGATAAAATTGCAATCCAAATGAATATGACAGATAACTGTACCAATTTAGATTAAGTTAATGTAGCATACCCATGAGAAACTCATTCTCACCAAGAGACTACAAAAATTCACTAGAAGAAAATGTTAGTCTCAAAAGACACGGGACATAGAACGGGCTCCCCCTTAATCTGTGCATCAAGTACTCGAATTACTTGTGAAATGCACTTGAATCAGTTTAAGAGTCTAGAGGGGTTCATACTATATCTTGGTCAAGGCATAATAAATTTGCAACAATTGAAATTATGCCAAAGGAAACATACCACCACCAAGGTAGATAGATCACCACACAAATTTTCAATGACATGACCATCATAATTGAGACTTCAATGATTTGGATGGCAATAGTTCTCACTTGATGACTCGTGGCGAGTTAGAGCTCTTGTGATCATCTGTTGGTATTTATTAGTGCAAATAGAATATGAAGGATTCCGCAAGCACACAGAACACCATTGTAGCATTTTACTAGGAGTATTCCAGGTATCGTTATTTATATTTTACCACAGGGAAACAATGGAGTAAAGATTATTGAATATCAAAGGAGTAACTACTAATCAACATACCAGCATAGCTAGAGTAGGGGTAAATGTAATTATAGGAGTTATGTATAAAGACACTCAGGGGATAGATCATTAAAGAATAAATAACTAGTTAACTCAGGAGAACAACGGGTGAGGTAGATTCCTATGATGTTTCTATTACATGGTCAAAGTATACCCAACTATAGTTAAGACTAACTCTACTCTTGTGCACTTCGGGACGCCGCTAGACAGTAGAGCACCGCAAAAGGATAACTCAAATGACACGACTACGGTCCTATAATTTAAGAACCTACTCAATTCGGTATGGACTACAAAGGATAGATGGGGCTATCACCTCCCACTGCTACCATACAACCAGAGAATAGGGACAGGGTGCACTCATAGGCAGAGCATCATGTAAGCACCATGCTTACACGAGGCTCGGCTACTCAGCCTAGTCTACAAACTAGCAGGCTAAGCGCTCTATGAACCCGCACACAAAAGTAAAGAGAACCTTTAACTAAGCAAGATATATGTTCAAAGTTAGCATAGACATGTAAATAAGAATGATAATGAAGTCTTACAGGATGTGGAATTGAAGATACAAGGCTTTACCAAGCCTGCAAGACTAGATCCGGAACCTGAGCATGAGCCCAACTCGACCCTAATTTCTCAAGATACTAATCTATTACATTGTAGAGTCTAGACCTATCCTCCTAGTGTGTGTTGATCTAAATGAGATGGCCTCCTGGAAGGGGGTAGAGGGCTCCTTTTATAGGGGTAGATGGAGTAGGGGGCAAGGCATTGCCACGTCATCGATCCGCGTCAACTCTCTCGATCACCGTTGGATTTTTCATTTTCATTGTGTGGTGTGTGCAAGGATAGTTTAAATCGATGCTCTTAGTAAGGACCTTTTATGCTAGTGTGTGATGTTCATGCCTTGAATGGTGTATTGTTTATTTTCTCTGACTGCCATTTGTGCGGCAGTGCTGCGCGCTCTTGTGGAAGTGCCGCACATGATAGCTTCAGAAACTTGTTGAGTGCATGAACTGTCATGAGCATCACGTTTATCATTATCACACCTTGCACTCCACGGATGCTAAGATATAGGAGAGTTCCCACGCTTCTTCTTAAATATGTGCATTTGGCATTTAAGGATAATATTTGAATTCCTTTTGTCGGGTATCAATATTTCGGATGCCCAGAATAAGGGAGCTAATCGCCATAAGCGCTAGCCCGACGGATGATTAAAGACGGGCTCCGCCTCGTCCGACCCCAGGGGGCGAGTTCCATCTCGTCCGACCCCACGAGGGGCGAGTTCCGCCTCACCCGTCCCGAGGGGGGCGAGCTCCGTCTCGTTCAACCCCACGAGGGGCAAGTTCCACCTCGCCCGACCCCAGGAGGGCGAGCTCCGTCTCGTCCGACCCCATGGGGGCGAGTTTCGTCTCGTCCGATCCCACGAGGGGCAAGTTCCACCTCGCCCGACCCCAGGAGGGCGAGCTCCGTCTCGTCCGACCCCATGGGGGCGAGTTTCGTCTCGTCCGATCCCACGAGGGGAGAGTTTCGCCTCGCCTGACCCCAGGGGCGAGCTCCGTCTCGTTCGACCCTAGGGGGGCACTCTCCACCTCACCCAACCCTAGGGGGCGAGTTCCGTCTCGTCCGACCCCACGAGGGGCGAGTTCCGCCTCGCTCGATCCCAGGGGGGCGAGCTTCGCCTCGCCCGACCACAGGGTACGAGGTCCATATCGTCTGATCCCACAAGGGATGAATTCCGCCTCGCCTGACCCCAAGGGGGTCGGATCCAATCCCGGGCAGAAGCTTAGGCCCCACGTGGGCTCGCACTGTCCCCTGTCGCTACGCACGCGAAGGCGCAGGACCAGGGTCAAACTTCCAACACCGAGAAGGAAGCAAGCACGCCTTGACGTGACCCACGGCCGCGACGGGCCATGCCTGGAGGCGCAAGACGCGGTGCTGCACAGGCCAACGCTATTGGATAGGCCAACACTGTGCTGCCTAGACCACCGTATGGCCTCCGACAAGGGGGCTTGTTGCCCATGACACCCGTCGAGATAGGGAAGGGCACCGCAAACAACTGTTGACGCCCGCACGGGGTCAGCAGCGAGTGGGGCCATGACGTGGAGCCGCCGCCATCGGTCTCCACGCCACGACATGGAGCCACGCCCTACCAGAACCTACGCCACGACACGGAGCCGCCCTAGTCGACATCTACAGGACCAGCGAGGCCCACGCACAGTGGAGGGCGGCGTGACACTGGAGGACCTTTTTCCTTCTCTCTCTCTCTCGTATAATCTCTGCCCTCCCCTTGACCTGTAAAAGGGGAGGCAGGGCAATCCAACGGGACAAGGCCACGAAGACTCGACATCCTTCCACTCAATTCGCTAGAGACTTGGGAGCCTCTCCCTGTCTCGCCTGTTTGTAACCCCTACTGCAAACTTGAGCCGGTAACACAAGCAGCCTCAGACTGGACGTAGGGACATTCTGCCCGAACCAGTATAAACCCTTGTGTCCTCCGAGCTCATCATCCGGGCCAGACGCGCAAGTACAAATTTACTAGTCGGCGGTTCGAAACATTGACAGTTGGAGCGCCAGGTAGGGGCCTTTTGGCGTTTCGTCGATTTCATTAGGCTACGGATGGCTAGCCACGGCATGAGCTGGGCCCCGGGCACAAACGTGCGCTTTGGGAGCCTGGACTTCCTCGTCACCGAGGAGGATGGACTGGTGCAGGCTGGCGTCCCCGTCCGACCTCCTCACTCCACCAGTCTCGACACCATCGTCGAGGGCCTCGAGGAGCTGCGGCTGCAAGCCCCGGAGGTCCGCGCCTCCCGGAGCGACCAGTTCCTCGCCTTCGACAACGAGAGGCTGTAGCACCAGCTCGATGCCGCCCTGGGACCCCGACCGTCCCGGGAGGACCTGCGCTGCCTCTCCTTCTCGTTCGCCAATGTCATGGCGCAGTTTGCCGGAGGGGAACCGCTCTCTCCGAGAAGCTTTACCTGGGACGCCCCGAAAGCATTGCCGTTCGGTATGCGCAACGCCGCGGGGATCATTGATCACCTCGTAGTGCAGTGCATGCTCCCGTCCCCCGCGAACGACGAATTCGAGGGTATGATGGATTACGTCTTAGAATCCTTCTACGACCTCCTCGAGGGAGATTCCGAGGCTATCTCTAACTCCGAATCCAGCAGGGGAAGCCATCACCCCTCGCGTGAATGCCTCATGGCGGATACCCCCGACGGGCACGTCAAGAGCACTCACGAAGGGGAGAACACTCCTCCGGTTGACCACGATGGCGAGGCCGAGGGAGATGCGGGAGCCCAGCCACGCCTGCAGCTGGAATAGCTGAGGGTGCGACAGAAGGAACTGGAGGAAGCACGACTCCAGGTAGAGCAGGAGCATGCAAGGCTCGAGCACGAGATCAAGCGTCGCGGGGACGGTGGGCGTGCGCGCGCCATCGCCCGCGACGTGAACTGAAGGATCTGCGAGGACGATGAGGGTCTCCCGCTCTTCGCCCGAGCCAGCCAGAACATAGCTACTGTGACGGCCTTGCTTTGAGGGCTCCCGGAGCCCGCAACGCTTGAAGAACGGCGGGCCCATCGCGTGGTCCGCACGTTGCTTGAGCGTGCGGCGGTGCAGCAGGCGCAAAGCTCGCTGTCTCGGCGATGCAGCCTTGAGGCCAGCTGGCGCACGCCTTCAGGACGGTGTGACAAGGATGTATCCTTCCACCAGGCGCCGCAAGACACCGAGAGGCCCGCCGCAGCCCCGATACAAGGGCGTCTGGGCATTGGCCGTGATACACGTCTCACCTTGAACGCCCGTAGGCACGAACAGGGGGACAGGGAAGAGGAAGCCAACCGCGGCTACCACCCTCGTCGCGACGGGCGCTACGACAGCGGAGAGGACCGAAGCCCAAGCCCCAATCCACCAGGGCCCAAGGCTTTCGGCTCACGCATCCGCAACACGCCTTTCCCGACGCGGTATCGGCCGCCAACGAACATCTTGAAGTTCTCCGAGGAAACGAACCCTGGCCTGTGGCTCAAAGACTACCGGCTCGCTTGTCGAGCCGGTGGCGCGGATAGTGATCATTTCATCATCCGCAACCTCCCCTTGTTCCTGGCCGATTTGGCGCAAACATGTCTGGAGCACCTTCCGTCCAACTGGATCCAAAACTGGGCGGACCTGAAGGATATCTTTGTGGGAAACTTCTAGGGCACCTACACACGCCCTGGGAACCCCTGGGACCTCAAGAACTGCCGACAGAAGTCAGGAGAGATTCTCTGCGAGTACATCCGACGCTTCTCCAGGCAGTGCAATGAGTTGCCTAACGTCTCCGACGCCGACGTCATCGGGGCCATCCTGTCTGGGACCACTTGCGAGTCCCCGGTCCATAAGCTGGGACACAAAGGCCCACGGTCCACCAAGGAGCTCCTTGACATCGCAACCAGCCACGCCTCAGGCGAGGAGGCGGTTGGGGCGATTTTCGACCGTCTCAAAGGCAAGGCGAAGCAGGATGAGGACGCCGGCGAAGGCGCCTCCGACCGTCCCAACAAAAAGAAGAACAAGCAATGGCACGGGAGCTCGCTCGTGGCCGCTGTAGACCGAAAGGGCGGCCGGACGCCCGCCGAGGGCACCCTGGACCACTTCGATAAGCTTCTCGAGGGGCCGTGCCCGAACCACGCCTTCCTTGTCAAGCACCTGTACAAGGACTGCTCCCTCATGAAGCGGTTCCTATCCGGTGGCATCAAGAAGGGGGAACTGAAGAAGAAACCTGCGCCGGAGGCGGACGGCGCCGAGGAGGAGGATGGCGATTTTCCGCCGATGGCTGGCTGCCTCATGATCTTCGGTGGGCCAGCGGAGTACGACTCCAAACAATGCCAGAAGCTCGCGTGCCGCGAAGTCTGCGTAGTCGAGCCGGCCACGCCCTCTTTCCTCCCGTGGTCTGGATCCGCCATCACCTTCGACCGGTCTGACCACCCGGAGAGTGTCCCACAGCCAGGCAGGTACCCGCTCGTGGTCTACCTGATCGTCGACACGAAGCAGCTCACCAAGGAGCTAATGGATGGGGGCAGTGGCATCAACATCATGTACGCTGAGACGCTTGATGCCATGGGCATCGACCGGTCGCGCATCCGGCCGACCGGGGCGCCTTTCCATGGCGTCGTGCCGGGGAAACAAGCGATACCGCTTGGGCAGATCGACCTGCCCGTCACCTTTGGGGATCCAACCAACTATAGGAAGGATACCCTCACCTTCGAGGTGGTAGGATTCCGCGGATCCTATCACGCTATCCTAGGGCGACCATGCTACGTGAAGTTTATGGCCGTCCCAAACTACGCCTACCTCAAGCTCAAGATGTCGGGCCCGGGTGGGGTCATCACCATCGGCACCCCCTTCTGGCACGCTTACGAGTGCGAGGTCGAGTGCTGCAAGCACGCCTCGGCAATCATCGCCTCCGAGGAGCTCGCGGTTGTTAGGGAGGTGGCCGTAGAGGAAGCGCTCGACTCCAAGTGGTCGGCCGAATCCTTTGAGCCCGCGGAGGGTGTCAAGGAGGTCCTCATAGACCCGAACAACTTCAAAGACAAGGTAGTGCGCATCGGCGTCTCCCTCTCCCCCAAATAGGAAAGTGCGCTCATCGACTTCCTCCGCGCCAACAAAGATACCTTCGTGTGGAAACCCTCGGACATGCCAGGAATTCTGAGGCAAGTCACCGAGCATGCCTTGAAGATCAGGTCAGGCTCCAAGCCAGTCAAACAGCACCTGCATCACTTCGACGAGGAGAAGTGCAGGGCCATCGGCGAGTAGATTGCAAAGCTTTTGGCTGCCGGATTCATCAAGGAAGTGTATCACCTCGAATGGTTAGCCAATCCCGTTCTTGTACGTAAAAAGAGTGGGAAATGGAGAATGTGTGTTGACTACACGAGCCTTAACAAGGTGTGTCCAAAGGATCCGTTTCCTTTGCCACGCATAGATCAAGTAGTCGACTCGACCGAGGGGTGCGAAACCCTCTACTTCCTTGATGCGTACTCCGGGTACCATCATATCACAATGAAAGAATCCGACCAGCTCGCAACGTCTTTCATCACCCCCTTTGGATCGTTCTGCTATGTCACAATGCTGTTCTGTCTAAAGAACGCGGGGGCTACATATCAACATTGTATGCTCAAGTGTTTCGGGGACCTCATCGGGCGAACCGTTGAGGCTTACGTAGATGACATCGTAGTCAAGTCCAAGCAGGCCGACCAACTCATGGCAAACCTGGAGGAGACTTTCAAAAAACTTTGGGAAAACGGCATCAAACTCAACCCCGAGAAATGCGTTTTTGGGGGTCCCGAGGGGCATGCTGCTGAGATTCATCGTCTCCGAGCGCGGCATCGAAGCCAACCCGGAGAAGATCTCGGCCATCACAAAGATGGGCCCGATTCAGAACCTAAAGGAAGTACAATGGGTTACGGGGTGCCTCGCGGCGCTCAGCCATTTTATCTCACGCCTCGGCGAATGGGGCCTTCCACTTTACCGACTTCTGAAGAAAACCGACTAGTTCGCATGGACGCCTGAGGCTCAGCTTGTGCTTGACAAGGTCAAGGAGCTCCTAACGAAGGCCCCGGTTCTAGTCCCGCCAGTCGACAGAGAACCACTCCTGCTCTACATCGCGGCCACCACGCAAGTGGTCAGCGCTGTCCTGGTGGTGGAACGGGAAGAAGAGGGACACGCCCTCAAGGTCCAACGACCCGTATACTTTGTTAGCGAGGTCTTATCCGACTCCAAGACCTGCTACCCCCAAATCCAGAAGCTCTTGTATGCCGTCCTGATCGCCAAGAGGAAGCTGCATCACTATTTCGAGTCGCACTCGGTGACGGTCGTGACGCCCTTTCCTCTCGGTGAGGTCATCCAGAATCGGCACGCCACAGGAAGAATCGCGAAGTGGGCGCTCAAGCTAATGGGTTAGGAAATTTCGTATGCCCCTCGAACGGCCATCAAGTCCCAGGCGCTGGCCGATTTCGTCGCGGAATGGACCGAGGTCCAGATGCCACCAGCAGTCGTCGACCAGGAGTACTGGACGATGTACTTCGACGGATCGCTGATGAAGAAAGGCGCCGGCGCAGGGCTAGTCCTCGTTTTCCCCCTCAGAGTATGCATGAGGTACGTGGTTCGTATCCACTTCCCGGCCTCTAACAATGTGGCCGAGTATGAGGCACTCATCAACGGCCTATGCATCGCCATCGAGCTGGGCATCCGACGGCTTGAGATCCGGGGCGACTCGCAGCTAGTCATTGACCAAGTCATGAAGGAGTCAAGCTGCCGCAGCACCAAGGTGGCTGCGTACTACCAAGAAGTCCGCTAGTTGGAGGACAAGTTCGACGGCCTCGAGTTCAACCACATCCCAAGACGGCTCAATGAGGCAGCCGACACCCTGGCAAAGATGGCATCTAGCTGAGAGCTGGCCCCGACTGGCATCTTCGCCAGCGATTAGTACAAGCCCTCGGTCCGCTACGAGGAACCTAAGCAGACCGGCAACGAGTCGCCTGCCCAGGGCCCGGGGGCTGACCCGCCGTCGGCTCCATTCGACCCCGAGGTCATGGAGCTGGACGGAGGCCCAGCGGCAGAGTCCGACCCTCTGACCGACTGGAGGACACCTTATCTCAATTACCTCCTCCGAGAGGTACTCCCGACTGACAAGACGGAGGCCCGACAGCTCGCACACCGCGCTAAATCCTTCATCGTTGTTGAGGGGGAGCTGTACAAGTGAAGCCACACCAAATCCTGCAGCGTTGCATCCCCATCGAACAAGGGAAGCTCCTGCTAAAGGACATCCATGGTGGGGTCTGCGAACATTATGCCACGCCTAGAACCCTGGTCGGAAACGCGTTCTGGCAGGGCTTCTACTGGCTTACGGCGGTGGCCGACGCCGAGCAGATCGTGCACACCTGCGAAGGGTGCCAATACTATGCCCGGCAGACCCATCTGCCGGCTCAGGCGCTCCAGACGATCCCCATCACGTGGCCGTTCATGGTCTGGGGGTTTGATCTGGTTGGACCTCTCAAGAGGGTGCCCGGGGGCTTCATGCATCTGCTTGTCGCCGTAGACAAATTCACCAAATGGATAGAGGCTCGGCCAATCACAGTGATCAACTTCGAGCAGGCCGTGCAATTTTTCCTCGACATCATCCACCGATTCGGAGTCCCGAACTCCATCATCACGGACAATGGTACGCAGTTCACAGGGAAAAAATTCCTCAGATTTTGTGCCGACTACCATATCCACGTTGATTGGGCCGCTATGGCGCACCCCCGCACGAACGGGCAGGTCGAGCACGTGAACGGTATGGTCCTGCAAGGCCTCAAGCCTAGGGTCTTCAATTGACTCAACAAATTCGGCGGACGATCGGTTGCGGAACTTTTCGCGGTGCTTTGGAGCTTAAGGACGACCCCTAGCTGGGCGACCGGCTACACGCCTTTCTTCATGGTCTACAGTTCCGAGGCAATCCTCCCAACCGACCTCGACTACGGAGCGCCGAGGGTTAGAGCGTACAACGAACAGGGAGCTGAGGCATCCCTCGAAGACACCATGGACCAGCTCGACGAAGCGCGCGACGTCGCCCTCCTCCGCTCAGCCAAGTACCAACAGGCGTTACGCCGGTACCACAGCCGTCGTGTGCGGGGTCGGGCCTTCAACGTCGGTGACCTGGTGCTCCGCCGCGTCCCGAGCAACAAGGATCGCCACAAGCTCTCTCTGCCGTGGGAACGACCAAACATCGTAGCGGAGATGCTTCGGCCAGGCACCTACAAGCTCAAGACCGCTGACGGCAAAGTCTTCACCAACGCTTGGAACATCGAACAGCTACGTCGCTTTTACCCGTAGTCTTTCCAAGCTATGTACACGCTTATGAAAATCAAAAGAGATGTTTCTGAGACATGAAAACGTTTTCTCCTATCGATTTCGTTATCTCTTCCCCAAGTTTTTAGTGATGTACGACTCTTGCAACGACAAAGGATCGGGCCTCACTCGGGGGCTGATAGGAGTACATGTACTCAAGAACACCTTTTGCGCCCGACCCTTTCTACGTTAAGACCAAGAAGCGAGAGTCGTACATCACTAAAAACTTGGGGAAGAGATAACGAAATCGATAGGAGAAAACGTTTTCATGTCTCAGAAACATCTCTTTTGATTTTCATAAGCGTGTACATAGCTTGGAAAGACTACGGGTAAAAGCGACGTAGCTGTTCGATGTTCCAAGCGTTGGTGAAGACTTTGCCGTCAGCGGTCTTGAGCTTGTAGGTGCCTGGCCGAAGCATCTCCGCTACGATGTTTGGTCGTTCCCACGGCAGAGAGAGCTTGTGGCGATCCTTGTTGCTCGGGACGCGGCGGAGCACCAGGTCACCGACGTTGAAGGCCCGACCCCGCACACGACGGCTGTGGTACCGGCGTAACGCCTGTTGGTACTTGGCTGAGCGGAGGAGGGCGACGTCGCGCGCTTCGTCGAGCTGGTCCATGGTGTCTTCGAGGGATGCCTCAGCTCCCTGTTCGTTGTACGCTCTAACCCTCGGCGCTCCGTAGTCGAGGTCGGTTGGGAGGATTGCCTCGGAACTGTAGACCATGAAGAAAGGCGTGTAGCCGGTCGCCCAGCTAGGGGTCGTCCTTAAGCTCCAAAGCACCGCGAAAAGTTCCGCAACCGATCGTCCGCCGAATTTGTTGAGTCAATTGAAGACCCTAGGCTTGAGGCCTTGCAGGACCATACCGTTCACGTGCTCGACCTGCCCGTTCGTGCGGGGGTGCGCCATAGCGGCCCAATCAACGTGGATATGGTAGTCGGCACAAAATCTGAGGAATTTTTTCCCTGTGAACTGCGTACCATTGTCCGTGATGATGGAGTTCGGGACTCCGAATCGGTGGATGATGTCGAGGAAAAATTGCACGGCCTGCTCGAAGTTGATCACTGTGATTGGCCGAGCCTCTATCCATTTGGTGAATTTGTCTACGGCGACAAGCAGATGCATGAAGCCCCCGGGCACCCTCTTGAGAGGTCCAACCAGATCAAACCCCCAGACCATGAACGGCCACGTGATGGGGATCGTCTGGAGCGCCTGAGCCGGCAGATGGGTCTGCCGGGCATAGTATTGGCACCCTTCGCAGGTGTGCACGATCTGCTCGGCGTCGGCCACCGCCGTAAGCCAGTAGAAGCCCTGCCAGAACGCGTTTCCGACCAGGGTTCTAGGCGTGGCATAATGTTCGCAGACCCCACCATGGATGTCCTTTAGCAGGAGCTTCCCTTGTTCGATGGGGATGCAACGCTGCAGGATTTGGTGTGGCTTCACTTGTACAGCTCCCCCTCAACAACGATGAAGGATTTAGCGCGGTGTGCGAGCTGTCGGGCCTCCGTCTTGTCAGTCGGGAGTACCTCTCGGAGGAGGTAATTGAGATAAGGTGTCCTCCAGTCGGTCAGAGGGTCGGACTCTGCCGCTGGGCCTCCGTCCAGCTCCATGACCTCGGGGTCGAATGGAGCCGACGGCGGGTCAGCCCCCGGGCCCTGGGCAGGCGACTCGTTGCCGGTCTGCTTAGGTTCCTCGTAGCGGACCGAGGGCTTGTACTAATCGCTGGCGAAGATGCCAGTCGGGGCCAGCTCTCAGCTAGATGCCATCTTTGCCAGGGTGTCGGCTGCCTCATTGAGCCGTCTTGGGATGTGGTTGAACTCGAGGCCGTCGAACTTGTCCTCCAACTAGCGGACTTCTTGGTAGTACGCAGCCACCTTGGTGCTGCGGCAGCTTGACTCCTTCATGACTTGGTCAATGACTAGCTGCGAGTCGCCCCGGATCTCAAGCCGTCGGATGCCCAGCTCGATGGCGATGCATAGGCCGTTGATGAGTGCCTCATACTCGGCCACATTGTTAGAGGCCGGGAAGTGGATACGAACCACGTACCTCATGCATACTCTGAGGGGGAAAACGAGGACTAGCCCTGCGCCGGCGCCTTTCTTCATCAGCGATCCGTCGAAGTACATCGTCCAGTACTCCTGGTCGACGACTGCTGGTGGCATCTGGACCTCGGTCCATTCCGCGACGAAATCGGCCAGCGCCTGGGACTTGATGGCCGTTCGAGGGGCATACGAAATTTCCTAACCCATTAGCTTGAGCGCCCACTTCGCGATTCTTCCTGTGGCGTGCCGATTCTGGATGACCTCACCGAGAGGAAAGGGCGTCACGACCGTCACCGAGTGCGACTCGAAATAGTGATGCAGCTTCCTCTTGGCGATCAGGACGGCATACAAGAGCTTCTGGATTTGGGGGTAGCAGGTCTTGGAGTCGGATAAGACCTCGCTAACAAAGTATACGGGTCGTTGGACCTTGAGGGCGTGTCCCTCTTCTTCCCGTTCCACCACCAGGACAGCGCTGACCACTTGCGTGGTGGCCGCGATGTAGAGCAGGAGTGGTTCTCTGTCGACTGGCGGGACTAGAACCGGGGCCTTCGTTAGGAGCTCCTTGACCTTGTCAAGCACAAGCTGAGCCTCAGGCGTCCATGCGAACTAGTCGGTTTTCTTCAGAAGTCGGTAAAGTGGAAGGCCCCATTCGCCGAGGCGTGAGATAAAATGGCTGAGCGCCGCGAGGCACCCCGTAACCCATTGTACTTCCTTTAGGTTCTGAATCGGGCCCATCTTTGTGATGGCCGAGATCTTCTCCGGGTTGGCTTCGATGCCGCGCTCGGAGACGATGAATCTCAGCAGCATGCCCCTCGGGTGTAATAGAGAAAATAGGAAGAGAGCTAAGGAGGAGCCGGGTTTGTCGGATCCTCCTCAACTTTGTACCTCTATGGAGCCAACTCATCTTGAGTAATATCCATGTTCTCTTTTGGTATTTCCAAGCTTTCTATTTGACTAAGTTCAAGTCTTACTTTACTTTACTTACGGAAACTCCGCTCGACCGAGTGCTCTAGTCTAAGGATCCGGACTAGAGTAGCAATCATTAGCATAGACGTGGTGTCTAGGCTAGTGTTTACCTGAGTTTGTGCCCAATCCCACGGATAGTTGTGGTAGCCCCAGAGGTGACAGCTCTGACTAGGCCTTTGTAATCCACCACGTTCGGATTGGTGTTTTCGTAGACCTTTTGGCAGCCTTCCCCGATCACTTTTGTCACCTCTTTCGAGGGTCGAAAAGGTACTGCTGCTCCGAAGTGAGTAAGTATAGTAAGCCTGAACCTTGGTTATCTAATTTATCTTGGGAAAACCTTAGAAAACCCCTCTCTACCCACAAAAACACTTTTCCTTGGACGACCTTGATCGCACGGTTTTCCTTAATCCTTGAGGTCGGTGGAGCATAATCCGCGAGACTTGCTGTGATTGGCCGCCAGGGCAGGGCGGGCGCCCTGGGCTGGGCTCCGCTTGCCCTCCGGCTCGGCCCAGTTGCTTCTTTGGTCCAATAGTTTACGGAAAATTACCGCAGGCTTTAATATCTCTATTTAATCATGACATGTGGGCCATTCCTCCGTATTCTCTGATTACCCCCTGCAGAAATAGACAAACACCAAAACTCATGGAATTCTGTCAAATAAAACCCTAAGTCTAGATGTTGGTTGCATATAGGTCCTTTTCCATGTCTAGTTGACGGTTAATTTTGATACTTAAGGACCATCAATAGTGAGATACTCTACTTGATGGCCATGCCAGCTATAAATGTGCCTTCTGCCATCTGCCACAAGATCCCCAGCTACATCCTCCCCAGCGCAAACAACAAGGTATGGGGTTTTGAGCAACCTCCACGGACCAAGAAGCACTTTCACCTCGACGCTGGCGTCTCTTAGGCAGCACTCATGAAAGCACAGCATGAGCTTCATCCCCAGGCAGCCATAGCCTCCCACCACTACTGGCTCCACGGCTACATCGGCAACCTCCAGTACTGCTTTGAGTTCATCATCAATAATGACCACCGCAACCTCCTATCCACGGGAGTTCTGCACAGTGACCTACTCGTCCACATTGAGCGAGCCTGCAGATCAGCTCCACCACTGCGAGGTCTCGACGACTGGCTAATGATTTGGCATGGGGATGAGCTGAGTGGAGATGGGGGGAGATGTCATGCTCCCAAAGGGAGCCCCTCATAGCGGGTCGATGTTGGTATTTGTTAACGCAAACAGATTAATCCGCAAGCACACGGATACCGCTGTAGCTTTCACCCGAGAGTATTCCAAGGTATCGATTTCCACGGGGAACGTGAAGTGTACTAGAAGGGATCAAGGTCGTCCAAGGAAAAGTGTTTTTGTGGGTAGAGAGGGGTTTTCTAAGGTTTTCCCAAGATAAATTAGATAACCAAGGTTCAGGCTTACTATACTTACTCACTTCGGAGCAGCAGTACCTTTTCGACCCTCGAAAGAGGTGACAAAAGTGATCGGGGAAGGCTGCCAAAAGGTCTACGAAAACACCAATCCGAACGTGGTGGATTACAAAGGCCTAGTCAGAGCTGTCACCTCTGGGGCTACCACAACTATCCGTGGGATTGGGCACAAACTCAGGTAAACACTAGCCTAGACACCACGTCTATGCTAATGATTGCTACTCTAGTCCGGATCCTTAGACTAGAGCACTCGGTCGAGCGGAGTTTCCGTAAGTAAAGTAAAGTAAGACTTGAACTTAGTCAAATAGAAAGCTTGGAAATACCAAAAGAGAACATGGATATTACTCAAGATGAGTTGGCTCCATAGAGGTACAAAGTTGAGGAGGATCCGACAAACCCGGCTCCTCCTTAGCTCTCTTCCTATTTTCTCTATTACAACTAGATGGGAGCACCTAGAGGGACACTACTACAGATGTGGATGAAGAATGAAGCTCAAGGTAGAGTGTGTGGGAGTGAGGAGGCCTCCCCATCTATTTATAGCAGCTTGTTGGTCGATTTGGAGGAATATTCTCAGGGGATCCGCATGTAACCCCCTTGGGACATTGAAGAGGAGGGCCCACACGCAGACTGGAGGCGGTTGGAGGAGCTAGGGGCGGCCGCCCCCTGGGTGTGGCACACCCTGGTGTTGCCTCCCCGCGACCGCCTTCGCCTGGTGGACTCCCTGTTGGGCTTGGACTACGTCCACGGGTGTTTGGCCTAGGTTTGGCCTAGTGGGATCTGCTTTATGGGCCTTTTTCCTTTGGTATTTGAGCCTAGGCAGAATCTTGAGTTGCTCTCTTCTATTTCTTCATTTGTTTTGGGCCTAGTTTGATGTATTTCCATGTTTGTCCGCTGTAAATGAACAACTTACCAAAACCTATGGAAATTGTTAGTTGAAAGCCCTATTCCTACGTATTTTCATATGAAAGTTGGCAGTGAAAAGAATGAGTTAAGGACCGCCAACAGCCGAGCGGGCCAGCGGGAGCCCACGACCAGGTGATGGCTGAGGCTGCAGGGCACGCGCGCACGCCAGGAGGAGGCGTCGCAAGGGGGCGGCAGCCCTCCACCTCCACGTCACCCCGAATTCTAGATGATTTGGGAGAATAGAGATATTTAGGAAAAATAGATAGAGATTATGTTTAGGAAAGCAATTTAGATTTCTTAGGGAAAAGGAGAGAGTTTTTGTTAGGAAAGAGGAGTTCAAATCTATAAGGACTCCTCGATAGATTGCTTGGTGTGCAAGTCCAATAGGGACTATAAATATAGCAGCATTATAACTATTCCAACTCAAGAAGGAAGTAGAGCCTTGCTCTTTAGATAAACTCTCCTCTCTCTCTCTCCTACCTAGCGCCGTCGCCCCTCTCTCCATGCAACTACGCTGATGCAGCCGCCATCCTGCCGCACACCGCCCCCTGCCGCATGCCGTGCCCCACGCCGCAGCCCTAGCCGCCCCTAACCGACTACCCCTGACCATGTCTGTGACACCTGGTATCCAAAGACCAGATCGATCCTATGGCCACCTCCACCGTCGCCATAATCGACGAGATGAAGAAGATGATGAGCATCTTCTCCATCAACATGAGCAACCGCTTCAACAAGATCAATGAAATCCTCATCAAGCTCAACATCCGCCTCGCTGACTTTGAGCGCCAATGCTTCCCTAAGGCATGTGAGGCCACAGCCAAGGAGCTCGAGGAGAAGACCAAGCACATCATGGAGGACGCTGGCCGAGCTTTCCTCAAGAGGAAGCAAGAGGCTCCGACCACCACAACCTCCTATCCACAGGAATTCTCCACGGTGACCTACGCGTCCACATTAAGTGAGCCCATAGATCAGCTCCACCACCGCGAGGTCTCGACAACTGGCTAATGATTCGGCTCAGAGATGAACCGAGCGAAGATGGGGGGAGATGTCACGCTCCCAAAAGGAGCCCCTTATAGCGGGCTAAGTAGGCCGGCGGGAGCCCACGACCCAGTGGCGTCCAAGGCCGCGGGGCACGTGCGCACTCTAGGAGGAGGCACGGCAAAGGGGGGCGGCGGCCCTCCACCTCCACGTCACCTCGAATTCTAGATGATTTAGGAAAATAAAGATATTTAGGAAAATAGATAGAGATTTTGTTTAGGAAAGCAATTTAGATTTCTTAGGAAAAGGAGAGAGGTTTGTTAGGAAAGGTGTAACACCTCTGGTGTTAAACAACATTTAAAACCTGCCATGTCATCATATGCACTGTAAAGCATCCATATATGGTCATTATTCTATGTGCACCAACTTAAAATGAGTTTTTATTTCATGTTGATTGTGCTTAGGGAGATAGTATGCTTAACATTGTGTTTAGGGTAAAATGTGAATCTTGAATTCATTTAGCTCTTAAGTGTTTTCCTTTTTATTTTTGAATGCAAGAGATATTTCATGTAGGTATGTGTATATGTATGTGTATACATATATATAATATGGTTTAAACCCTAAAATAGTAGTTTTGGGTGGTCTTCTTTGAAATGGCATGGAAATACTTTCAAAAAGTGTTTTGAACTCTATTCAATGGATAGTGCTTTTCAAAAACCAATTTCCTAATTAAATATTAAAGGGAAAAACCCTAAATTCTATATTATCCTTTTACCCTTTTTCTATAGTTTAAAAATTATACATAATTTGGGGTTGACACAAAAAGCAAAGTTGTAGTACTTGTCAAGGGGCACAACTTTGGTATATAAAGTTTTTGAAGTTTTAATATAAAATTTAAAGTAATTTTGAAAACATTCAAACCCTGATTTGAACCCCAAATTCAAATTTCAAAATGTAGGCAGAATTTGGAGATGGTCCAATTATGAAAGTTGTAGATCATGAAAAATGTGACAACTTTTATTTTTGGAAATTTTCAAGTTATTATATAATTTTGAAAGTAATTTGGAAATTGGAGTCAGTGGCAATTCTGTAAATAATTCAAAGTAGCAAGCAGGCAGGGAGCTCGCCGCCGGGGTCCTTCTGCCGGCTTCTAGGCGCGCCCAGACGCCACCTCCTGCTTCGACGTGGTCACGGCAAGCACCTGCGTGTCGCCCGCTCGCTCTTTTGCCACACTATAAGCCCAGTGCCGCCGCCGTCCTCTTTCCCTTTTCTCTGTTTCGCCATCGCCGTCGCTCGCCACCGCAGCGGCCAGTACGTCGTCCACGCTCCACCACCGTCGAAATCGTCTTGCACAAAGCTTCGCCACGCCCTTGCGATCCTTCTGAGCTTGCTAGATGGCTGTGTCATCGCCGGAGTAGCCCAGCGTTGCTTCTTCTTCTCCACGGCCGGTAACATCGCCGCCGAGTCAACCTCGCCGTGGCCAGCCTACTCCGGTGAGCCTCTAGACCCGGTGTTTGTTGCGTCGTGACCTCCTTGAAGTCGTGATGCTCATTGGCTCGTCCATTTCACCTCTACCGTGCAGGACACGTCGGAACGTGCTCTCGCCGCCGAGTTCACGTCGCCGCAGCCGCCATCACCGTCGACAAGACACCTCCGGGTAGTTCCCGACCTCCTTAGCCAGTGCATCAAAGTCGCGGTGAGCTCTTGAGTCTTCTCGTGCTCTCCATTTTAACGCTACCACGCAGAAAGCGCTGATCCGCGTGTCGCCGGCGAGCTGTGCTCCGCCGCACCGCCGTCGCGCGCGGCCAAACCGTGTTTTGTGTCGTCCAAGTTCTTTTGAGTGCCTTTTCGCGTTCGCCTGAGTTAGTGGAGTGCGTTGCGCACCTCGCTGTCACCGGCAATGCCTTCAGCAGCCGTCTCCGCCGCGCCGTAGCTCCGCCGTGCCGCCATGGCCGACGGCGTACCTGTTGCCGTGCAGTAAGGTTAGGATTAGGTACCTAGATCGACGCGTGTTGTTGTCCTGAGCACAACCATGTCCCCGCCGTCGCCGGTGCTTTCGTCGCCGGTGAGAAATCGCCGGTCAAAATCCGGCCAGCGTCGGGTCAGTGTCGATGCTGACGCTGACGACCTGGGCCCGCGAGTCAGTGAGATGGAGGCGAAGAGTTTGGTTTAAATGTTTTTCCTTTTATATGAATAGTGCTGATATTTGTTCTTTTTGTGTAAATTTTTGTACAGCTCCAAAAATTATGAAAATTTTTGGGTAGCCTGTTTATGATGTGTACTGTCTAGGAAAAATATGAAACTTGGATTTACAGTATTTTTTTATGTGTTGTAAAAATTAGCCAATTAATTCATAAATAGTCTAGGAAAAATATGAAACTTGGATTTACAGTATTTTTTTATGTGTTGTAAAAATTAGCCAATTAATTCATAAATAGACTTTCTAGGAATTTTAATAAATAAAATAGAAGTCCAAAATTATGAAATTTGTTTTGCCACTGTTTCCTGGTATGACCAACCTATATAAAAAGTTTAAGGTCATTTTGATAAAGTTTAATTTTGACCTATGTTTTAATTAATTAATTAATGAAGTTAATTAGTTATTTTAGTCTTTTCACCTTAGTTTTTGTGTGATTTTAGTTTGAGTGATGACCTTGGGTCATTAACCCTAATGATCCTTGGCACTTAAATTAATGATTGAGTTCATGCTTAACCATGATAAAGTTTTGTTAATTAATTACTTGTTTAATTAATTAAAATGATTAATGATTAATAATTAATGAAACCCTAAACCTAATTACTTGAGTAGTGATTAGGGTTTGTTAATGACTTGTCTTATACCTAATGATGGTCATTAGTGACTAATGACTTAGAGAACCCTAAAACAGTACAACAAGTTGGTTTTGTTGGCTTGCAACTGTACCGTGAAGGAAAGTTGTACTCAAGTCAATTAACCCTGTTTAATATCTTTATCTTGTTATCATGTTTCCTCATGAGCATTTCATTAAGCATGCATCATTATCACATATAGTGAACGAGGTTGAACCCGAAAGCGTTGACCAAGCTCCAGAGGAAGGTCAACCACCAGTTGAAGTTGGGTTTGACATCTGTGGTACTTCAGAGGAGCCTGACTACCCTGTCAACCAAGGCAAGCCCCGGATGCCTTAAACCCTACCTTGAATTTTATAAAGTTTTACATCACTTGTTATAATATGTTGCATTAGGTGATTAGGTGTTGAGTGGTTACCTAATTGTTGCATTACCAACCTTGATTATTACCATATCATCCTTGCTACCTGTTTTGATTTAAAAATGCCTAGTTATGCTTAGCTATGCTTAGTAAGATAGACTTTTAATGAAAAGTTTCAAAATGATATGATGATGACATAACTTGATGAATAGTGAGTTATGTTTTATAATATGAGACCGGACGGGTAACTTGCATTGGGAATGGAGTCCCGTGTAGTGTTTCCGTCTGTGTCGATTAAGGACCGTCCGTTGGTTGGCCCTTGGATCAAGAACTTTGTTAGTACTGGCCACATACTCCGGTAAGCCCTACTTCGGCTATTCCGTTACGAGAATGGCTACTCGCGCACTGGGAGTGGAGAGATGGCGAGAGTAGTGTGTACCCACGTGGCAATGGGCTGGATTAGTGGTGTACTGTACTCTCGGGTGGCGCGGACCCCATTCTTGTCTTGGAGGATCCGTGAGTCAGGTTGATATATGTGGGTTAAAGTCCCGCATATGTCGTGTGGTTAGGAAGCCTCAACTGAGTTTTGTAAGCGGTTCGAATCGTCGTTTGCTCCACGAGAAAAGGAGACTTGATTCTCGCACCATCATCGTAGTTAAGAAATGAAACATGATGAAAGAATGAGATGAATTGTGATGACAAGTATTTGATCTAGACTAGGAATTACTCATCTTTAATGATGACTTTAAAAGAGTTAAAATAATGAAAGTTAAGGATTCATTGATAGCGAGCTTTTATGCAAAGAAACTCTTGATGCTTGCTAAAACCTTACCTTGACTCCCCTAAGCCTGCATTCCTGAGTCTTCTCCTCTTTTTAGTCGGTTAAGTCTTGTTGAGTACCCAGTACTCAGGGTTCTTTAACCCTTGTTGCAGGTGAACATCATGAGCAGGTCTATTTTGGACCATGCTGCATGACAGTCTTCCATGTGGCTGATGATGAGTAGTTGGAATGACCCTTGGGCAGGGTATGACTTTTGTGTGCTATGTATAACGTTACTATTGCTACTCCACTACCTATGGTTTGTAATAATAATACTTAAGGTTTGTACGGTTTAAAACAACTGGTTTGTAAACTTAAGTTATGTAATGCTTCCGCACTTTTACTCTGATGTAATATATTTGTTTAAACTATTGTAATACTGCAATGCCTCTGTAATGGGATCCTGCTCGGAAAGAATGTGGATGATTCGAGTTTCCCGAGGACACCCGACAGACTTCTTAAGTTACTTGGTACAAATGCATAGTCGTCAAAGGTCTTTGGGACAATGGCATATGCGTGTGGGCCATATAATTTAGGGGGGTTCTGCCACAGTTTGGTATCAGAGCATCCGTTACAAGGGCTATTGTAGTACTATTTACAAAACTTCAAAACAATTTGAGTCAAAGAAATGTAAATTGCTACTTTGGTCCAAATTGCTTCCGACTTATCTCGATTCATCTCTGCAACTTTTAAACCCTCATTTTGAAAGCTTGGTAGTGGAATAGTGTAGTATATTGCCCTATGTTGTCACAAATTGGAGGTGTTTTAGCACTCCGCTATGTTAAATTACTATAAGTTTTGTTATGCTTGGTTCGTAAGTACGATTCATGCATCATGCTTAATTAACCTGATAATTACCTTCTCCCTGTTTGTAATATGTTTATGTATATAGTGGTTTGGGTTAGGTGAAATCAATCCTATTCTTGCTAACTTATTGTTACTCTCTAAAACGTTCTTGTTAATTCCAATCTTACCCTCTGTAGGATGGCCCGTACTAAGATCACAGCTCGTAAGTCCACTGGAGGAAAAGGAGTTCCTCGTCACCAGCTTGCTCCAAGAATTGAAGATGCAAGTAGCAGCAACAGCAGGCCTGAACCACAAGCTGAGATTGAAAGGCTTACTGCAGAGCTAGCACAGGCTACCAGAGATAGGGAAGCAGATGCAGTCAAGATTAGTGAGCTTCAGGGTCAATTACAGCACCTCATAGTGGCTCAACGGAACTGTGAGCGTGTTGCAATTAGAGCCCTGAATCAACGTAATGATGCTTGGACCAGGGAAGATATAGCCCGAGCCAGGGTTGCTGAGCTCGAGTTCTATGTTGAAGATCTTGAAGTCTACAACAACAACCTGCACGAAGAGTGTCACCGACTGAACAACCTCCTGGATCCGAATCATCTTCCAAATGCAGCTGAGATGGACCCTGGTGTCATCATAGCTGGCGATGAAGAGTCAGACGAAGAAGGAGAAGATCCAGAGGGTAAGATTGGAATTAACAAGAACGTTTTAGAGAGTAACAATAAGTTAGCAAGAATAGGATTGATTTCACCTAACCCAAACCACTATATACATAAACATATTACAAACAGGGAGAAGGTAATTATCAGGTTAATTAAGCATGATGCATGAATCGTACTTACGAACCAAGCATAACAAAACTTATAGTAATTTAACATAGCGGAGTGCTAAAACACCTCCAATTTGTGACAACATAGGGCAATATACTACACTATTCCACTACCAAGCTTTCAAAATGAGGGTTTAAAAGTTGCAGAGATGAATCGAGATAAGTCGGAAGCAATTTGGACCAAAGTAGCAATTTACATTTCTTTGACTCAAATTGTTTTGAAGTTTTGTAAATAGTACTACAATAGCCCTTGTAACGGATGCTCTGATACCAAACTGTGGCAGAACCCCCTAAATTATATGGCCCACACGCATATGCCATTGTCCCAAAGACCTTTGACGACTATGCATTTGTACCAAGTAACTTAAGAAGTCTGTCGGGTGTCCTCGGGAAACTCGAATCATCCACATTCTTTCCGAGCAGGATCCCATTACAGAGGCATTGCAGTATTACAATAGTTTAAACAAATATATTACATCAGAGTAAAAGTGCGGAAGCATTACATAACTTAAGTTTACAAACCAGTTGTTTTAAACCGTACAAACCTTAAGTATTATTATTACAAACCATAGGTAGTGGAGTAGCAATAGTAACGTTATACATAGCACACAAAAGTCATACCCTGCCCAAGGGTCATTCCAACTACTCATCATCAGCCACATGGAAGACTGTCATGCAGCATGGTCCAAAATAGACCTGCTCATGATGTTCACCTGCAACAAGGGTTAAAGAACCCTGAGTACTGGGTACTCAACAAGACTTAACCGACTAAAAAGAGGAGAAGACTCAGGAATGCAGGCTTAGGGGAGTCAAGGTAAGGTTTTAGCAAGCATCAAGAGTTTCTTTGCATAAAAGCTCGCTATCAATGAATCCTTAACTTTCATTATTTTAACTCTTTTAAAGTCATCATTAAAGATGAGTAATTCCTAGTCTAGATCAAATACTTGTCATCACAATTCATCTCATTCTTTCATCATGTTTCATTTCTTAACTACGATGATGGTGCGAGAATCAAGTCTCCTTTTCTCGTGGAGCAAACGACGATTCGAACCGCTTACAAAACTCAGTTGAGGCTTCCTAACCACACGACATATGCGGGACTTTAACCCACATATATCAACCTGACTCACGGATCCTCCAAGACAAGAATGGGTCCGCGCCACCCGAGAGTACAGTACACCACTAATCCAGCCCATTGCCACGTGGGTACACACTACTCTCGCCATCTCTCCACTCCCAGTGCGCGAGTAGCCATTCTCGTAACGGAATAGCCGAAGTAGGGCTTACCGGAGTATGTGGCCAGTACTAACAAAGTTCTTGATCCAAGGGCCAACCAACGGACGGTCCTTAATCGACACAGACGGAAACACTACACGGGACTCCATTCCCAATGCAAGTTACCCGTCCGGTCTCATATTATAAAACATAACTCACTATTCATCAAGTTATGTCATCATCATATCATTTTGAAACTTTTCATTAAAAGTCTATCTTACTAAGCATAGCTAAGCATAACTAGGCATTTTTAAATCAAAACAGGTAGCAAGGATGATATGGTAATAATCAAGGTTGGTAATGCAACAATTAGGTAACCACTCAACACCTAATCACCTAATGCAACATATTATAACAAGTGATGTAAAACTTTATAAAATTCAAGGTAGGGTTTAAGGCATCCGGGGCTTGCCTTGGTTGACAGGGTAGTCAGGCTCCTCTGAAGTACCACAGATGTCAAACCCAACTTCAACTGGTGGTTGACCTTCCTCTGGAGCTTGGTCAACGCTTTCGGGTTCAACCTCGTTCACTATATGTGATAATGATGCATGCTTAATGAAATGCTCATGAGGAAACATGATAACAAGATAAAGATATTAAACAGGGTTAATTGACTTGAGTACAACTTTCCTTCACGGTACAGTTGCAAGCCAACAAAACCAACTTGTTGTACTGTTTTAGGGTTCTCTAAGTCATTAGTCACTAATGACCATCATTAGGTATAAGACAAGTCATTAACAAACCCTAATCACTACTCAAGTAATTAGGTTTAGGGTTTCATTAATTATTAATCATTAATCATTTTAATTAATTAAACAAGTAATTAATTAACAAAACTTTATCATGGTTAAGCATGAACTCAATCATTAATTTAAGTGCCAAGGATCATTAGGGTTAATGACCCAAGGTCATCACTCAAACTAAAATCACACAAAAACTAAGGTGAAAAGACTAAAATAACTAATTAACTTCATTAATTAATTAATTAAAACATAGGTCAAAATTAAACTTTATCAAAATGACCTTAAACTTTTTATATAGGTTGGTCATACCAGGAAACAGTGGCAAAACAAATTTCATAATTTTTGGACTTCTATTTTATTTATTAAAATTCCTAGAAAGTCTATTTATGAATTAATTGGCTAATTTTTACAACACATAAAAAAATACTGTAAATCCAAGTTTCATATTTTTCCTAGACTATTTATGAATTAATTGGCTAATTTTTACAACACATAAAAAAATACTGTAAATCCAAGTTTCATATTTTTCCTAGACAGTACACATCATAAACAGGCTACCCAAAAATTTTCATAATTTTTGGAGCTGTACAAAAATTTACACAAAAAGAACAAATATCAGCACTATTCATATAAAAGGAAAAACATTTAAACCAAACTCTTCGCCTCCATCTCACTGACTCGCGGGCCCAGGTCGTCAGCGTCAGCATCGACACTGACCCGACGCTGGCCGGATTTTGACCGGCGATTTCTCACCGGCGACGAAAGCACCGGCGACGGCGGGGACATGGTTGTGCTCAGGACAACAACACGCGTCGATCTAGGTACCTAATCCTAACCTTACTGCACGGCAACAGGTACGCCGTCGGCCATGGCGGCACGGCGGAGCTACGGCGCGGCGGAGACGGCTGCTGAAGGCATTGCCGGTGACAGCGAGGTGCGCAACGCACTCCACTAACTCAGGCGAACGCGAAAAGGCACTCAAAAGAACTTGGACGACACAAAACACGGTTTGGCCGCGCGCGACGGCGGTGCGGCGGAGCACAGCTCGCCGGCGACACGCGGATCAGCGCTTTCTGCGTGGTAGCGTTAAAATGGAGAGCACGAGAAGACTCAAGAGCTCACCGCGACTTTGATGCACTGGCTAAGGAGGTCGGGAACTACCCGGAGGTGTCTTGTCGACGGTGATGGCGGCTGCGGCGACGTGAACTCGGCGGCGAGAGCACGTTCCGACGTGTCCTGCACGGTAGAGGTGAAATGGACGAGCCAATGAGCATCACGACTTCAAGGAGGTCACGACGCAACAAACACCGGGTCTAGAGGCTCACCGGAGTAGGCTGGCCACGGCGAGGTTGACTCGGCGGCGATGTTACCGGCCGTGGAGAAGAAGAAGCAACGCTGGGCTACTCCGGCGATGACACAGCCATCTAGCAAGCTCAGAAGGATCGCAAGGGCGTGGCGAAGCTTTGTGCAAGACGATTTCGACGGTGGTGGAGCGTGGACGACGTACTGGCCGCTGCGGTGGCGAGCGACGGCGATGGCGAAACAGAGAAAAGGGAAAGAGGACGGCGGCGGCACTGGGCTTATAGTGTGGCAAAAGAGCGAGCGGGCGACACGCAGGTGCTTGCCGTGACCACGTCGAAGCAGGAGGTGGCGTCTGGGCGCGCCTAGAAGCCGGCAGAAGGACCCCGGCGGCGAGCTCCCTGCCTGCTTGCTACTTTGAATTATTTACAGAATTGCCACTGACTCCAATTTCCAAATTACTTTCAAAATTATATAATAACTTGAAAATTTCCAAAAATAAAAGTTGTCACATTTTTCATGATCTACAACTTTCATAATTGGACCATCTCCAAATTCTGCCTACATTTTGAAATTTGAATTTGGGGTTCAAATCAGGGTTTGAATGTTTTCAAAATTACTTTAAATTTTATATTAAAACTCAAAAACTTTATATACCAAAGTTGTGCCCCTTGACAAGTACTACAACTTTGCTTTTTGTGTCAACCCCAAATTATGTATAATTTTTAAACTATAGAAAAAGGGTAAAAGGATAATATAGAATTTAGGGTTTTTCCCTTTAATATTTAATTAGGAAATTGGTTTTTGAAAAGCACTATCCATTGAATAGAGTTCAAAACACTTTTTGAAAGTATTTCCATGCCATTTCAAAGAAGACCACCCAAAACTACTATTTTAGGGTTTAAACCATATTATATATGTATACACATACATATACACATACCTACATGAAATATCTCTTGCAATTCAAAAATAAAAAGGAAAACACTTAAGAGCTAAATGAATTCAAGATTCACATTTTACCCTAAACACAATGTTAAGCATACTATCTCCCTAAGCACAATCAACATGAAATAAAAAT
>JAHUYU010001817.1:0-27525 GCA_030439765.1 Tripidium arundinaceum
AAGCGAGAGCGAGAGCGAGAGAAAGAGAGAGCAGCAGAGGGAAGGAAGGGGGTGGGAAGGAGGCAGCAGTGGCTCGGCCCTTCCCTCCTTAATCGCGCGCATCAGAGCAGAGGACAGCGCGTGGAACACGCGGTCGCAGAGCACATGGGCGCTGACATGGTGACCGCGAACAGCGTCGAGCAGAGCAGGCAATAGCACGCTCAGACATCATTGAAGCTTGTTTTCTGGCACTTTGTGTTTGGATTCGGTCCATGATCATTAAAGCCAAGTTGTTGTACTCTGTATCTTCTCCAACTCTCATAATGGGTGCTCAACAAACGAGCTACGGTTTAGCGGGTAAACTGCTCCCAAATCAGCACTATCAGCATGTTGACGGTGGTTAAGAAAACCCATCTTTTATGGACAAATCGAAGTCAAACTCAACCCAACTTTTTGCACTCCCTTCTCCATAATATCAGCTCCAACTTTTATTTTTGCCCCAACTTCAGTTGTTTAACAAATTTTGGAGAACACGAGATGCCAACATAGCGATGTCAGTAAGACTGCTTCCCAGACTTAGAATTATTTTCATGGCTGAAAACAACAGCAGATTCAAAATTCAAGCCTCTGTTTGATTCATTTCCATTTCGAATCAAGCTTTGGTCCAAATACAAAGTTTGTAGAACTCACCCAAAACTACAACTTTATTAAAGGTCAAACTTCATAACTAGAATATAAACTGAAGTTTCATTTGGTCAAAGCAGCATCATGAAATAAACTCGCACCAAGGTTTTTGTTCTGTTGAAGCCCTTTCTTTGCACTCGCTCAATATGAACCCTTCATGATTTTTGTTGTAGTACTAAATTAGAGTTGTTTGAGCATGGTGGTAAGGTTTGGATGACATCACATGTTTCCAACTTGATTACAAAAGCATTTAAAGTAAAGTCATGACTTATCATTTCATGCAAGAGTTCACCACCTGACAAAGGAAAACTTATTTACTAGGTTTATTAGGCCTTAACCTCTGCGCTAACTAAGTTCGTAACACCAGGGGTGTTACAAGTTGCTATGGGGCGATTGGAAAGATGCGTACAACCGAGTTTCTAGGATCCTAAGTGCCATGAAACACTTCAATCCAGGGCTTAGGTGGTTTCCTTACGCCGGTCGCATTGCCACAGACGTGGACGGCGTTCCAAAGTTTGTTCTTCAGAGAGTTTATTGGCCTTTCCCTCAGTCAGCGAAGGCGTTCAAGCATTGCCGTCCCTTAGTACTTGTTGACAGTACCTTCCTGACAGGCAAGTACAGGGGTGTGTTGATGATTGCTGTTGGAGTGGACCCGGACAATAAACTTGTCCCTTTAGCATTTGGTTTGGCTGAGGGTGAGAATGACGACAGCTGGTGTTGGTTCATGAAGCTAGTGAGACAGAATGTCCTCCGTTCGTCTCAGAAGATATGCATGATTTCAGATCGTCATCACAGTCTCCTTACAGCTGCGAAAGAGTGTGTAGATGGACGCCATCCTCTTGAGCATCGGTGGTGCACGAGGCACTTTGAGGCGAACATATGGAGACAATAGAAGAAAAAGGAGGTTGTGCAGAAATTGAAGTCACTTTGTGGATGTCGAACCAAGGAAAAGTTTGAGGAGACGCTTGCAGAGTTACAAAAGGTCCTAAATGTTAGGGCCAAGAGGTGGCTAGAGGAATAGATGCCTCTGAGGGACAAGTGAGCTCTCGCATTCGATGACGGAGGTGTTAGGTATGGTGTGATGACTACCAATGCTTCTGAATCTTTCAACAAAGTGTTCAAGGGTATCCATGCAGTCCCGGTGTCAGAGATTGTGGAGTACACATTTAGGAAGTGCAATGAGTACTTCATGAATCGTTGGAACACAGCAAAGGTCTCCAAAGAGAAATGGGGGAGAGCAGGTAGGCACTACTTAGATCTATCAGAGACGCTAGCTTGCAACCAACTTGGCGAAGCATATGGGCTATCAAGGTTAGTGTACAATATTAGGTCAGCTGGAGGAACCAATCCAGGGGGCGAGAAGTACAGGGGTAGGAACTATAGGGCCGACCTTGAGAAAGCGGAGTGCACATGTAACATTCCGCAACTCTTCCATGTGCCTTGTTCGCACATCATCACAGCTTGTAAATGCAGGGGTCTCGACCATGAAAGTGAAATGTTCATGTCTCCTTTGTACCTCTTGTCCAACACTCTAAAAGTCTGGGAGCCAAGCTTTGAGCCATTGTTGGTATTTCTTACATCACGAATAAATCCGCAAGCGTACGAATACCGTTGTAGCTTTCACCCGAGAGTATTCAAGGGTATCGAATCCACAGGGAACGTGTGTACTCTTCTAGCTGGTTCGTCCAAGGACAACACAAGGATAAAGTTGGCAAGGGTATAAACTCTACTTTTATTTGCTTACTTCGGGCACCGGATCGCACCTGGTCTGCCAAGTGATGCCGGCCTGTAGCTTTACGCCGAACTCGAATATGGGGGATTACAAAGGACGGACATGGCTGTCACCACCTGCCGCCTACCCCTCCACCATGGGGAACGAGGCAAATGAAGGTAACCTCTAGTCTAGACACGACGTCTACGCTATCGATCACTGCTCTAGCGTCATATAGGAACTTTCGTCTTCATCAGGAGTCCTCTACTAGAGCATCCGCTACGAGAATGGACGATGAACCAGCAAGCAAATAAGAATAAAGCTTAAATGACCAAGAGACTAACCACCATATGAATCACGAACACTTATTAGAGAAGAAAGCATCCATCAAGGTACAAGCTTGGGGAGGCTACCGACAAACCCAACATTTTCCCAAACTCTCCCTCATATCTCTCCGTATTACTAAGCTCTAGCTAGCTAGGGCCTATGCCTTGGAGTGGTGCTCTTGCTCTTCCCCTTGGGGTCTTGTGTGTTGTGTTGTATGAGGAGGGGATGGCCTCCTTTTATAGGTGGAGATAAGGGGATGATCCCATGGAATATCCCCTTTATTCCCTCCATTAGTAAAGGAACCGATGGTGTCAAACGCAATTGGGCCCATCCCTTGGCATCCAACGTTGGCAAGGCGGTAAGTGCCTCCTTGCGAAGGCTGGGCTCAGTTGGGCTCCATAGGGGGTCGGCCAACCCCCTTATGGGCCTTTTCAGGCTCTTCTTTGGCAGGTGTACTCCTGGTGCTCTCCTCATGGGGCCCATGGGTGGATGGTGAAGTTGAGGCGGTTTTGCTTCAGTTAAGGGCCTATGGATCCATGTGTTTGGGCCCAGATTTGTCTGGTAAGTGGGCCTCTTTCCTTTCCAAGCTTTTCTTTAATATTCAATGTGCTTTCTTAGCTCATTATGTGCATTTGCACATATGTCCTCCTGCAAATGAACAATCACCAAAACTTCTGGAATTTGTTAGATATAAACCCTAATACTAGGTTTGGTGTTTATATGAGAGGATTTTATGCTAGATTTGGTGGTTGATTTTAGGAGTTAAGGACCGCCAACAAGCTCCCCCACACTTAGTCCTTGCTCGTCCTTGAGTAAAGGTTAAGGACTAAGGTGGAACATCTCCTCAAATGGTATGATGCCTGCATATAAGTTATTCCAAGCCTCACCTATACATGTGAACTTTGAAGTGTCTACCACACCATCTTGGGTGGTTGAGGAATGGAACAGATTAGAATCTAGTTATCTTTACTTTTCCTGCTCAGAAAACTTGGGTTTTTGAAAGATTTTCAAATTAAAACATAGCCTTGCTCCTCAAATGATTCTCTCAGGTCGCTCATTGTGTATGGTTCCTCACCAAGGCATTATTTTGCCTTTTTCAATCCTACTTCTAATAAGGCTTTTGTGGAGCTTAGGGTAGGGAATGAAAAGGAAGCATACTTGCATTGCATATGTTACTAAGTCAAAAACTGGATCCGAGGAGAAGCAAGTCATACAATCTAATCAAGATGTGCAAGCGTGTGGATATGTGGATTAAGATAACTCCTATTTTATTCATGATCTCTCCTCCTTAATAAACTTCAGAGGGCATGGCAATCTCTGCATGGGCCTTCATGTGCCTAAACATATATATATATATATATATATATATATATTCCTTTTTCTTTCTTGGACCTTCATGTGTCCATTTTTTCATTGCCATGCCTCTTCTTCATAGATAATTAGAGATAGAGATCAAAATTCTCATGGAGTTTTTATTTGGTGGATGGATGGATGGATGACATGTTTTTGCGCAACTTCCAGTGTAGAAGTTGGCATATGAGGGTGGTGGGATAGAGAGTTCACAAATAATTAATACAGTACTGAGTTCAAAACTGATTGATATAGAATAGGTGCAAATCTAGCTATGATAAGCTTAACTACAGTAAGCATGGTTAAAATATACTTTTACAATTTAGCTTAATTAATTGCTTTACCTTGTAAATTTTATTGTGGTCAAAATATGTAGGATCTATGCATGAGTAATTTTGTACAATGTTATTGTGCTATGGTGAAAGTAAGAAAAATACCAAATCTGTTGTTTGATACTTTTCACTATGCTAAGTATTTTTGGGTGGAATTAAACCTGTTAGCTTGTTATTTTTGTATAGGCTACTGTACTTGTCCAATTGGCATGAAATGTATACATTAGACTACGTGATCTTGATCATGAAAGCATGAAGAGTTTCTCAAAAGGGTCACAACAGTTTGACAAAGCTTAATGCAAAGGCAAGTAGTATATGTGTAAGGTTTTCAATGAGATTAACATATGGCCTTGGTAGGAATTTCAACATCATTGAGGAGACAAGCTATTGATTTTGAATTTTTTTTGTAACATAAAATTCCCAAGTACTTTGCAAAAAGAAGCAAGGTTCCTTTCATCAAACCATATCTCATTCATCAACTACTTAGATAAGCGAGGAATAAAGAATATGCGAGCCAACCATAGAAAGACATGTTCATCATGAGGAGATAGCAAGGTTCATTGAGTTTAATTTTAGTGATCAAGATTATGTTTGTTTAAACTCAAGATTTTAGGGAGTTGAGGGTTGTGTTACACAAACCATCGTTGAAGAGGAAGAAGGAGCCGAGGGGTGTTAGAGGTGGTTTGGCTGAACCAGAGGTTCAGCCGACCCTCTCTAGAGCCCATCTGTCCTCTTCTTCTACATGCTGGATCATCTGATATTGTGCAACATGTTGGTGAGAGTTCTCAAATGAGTGTGTGTTTGTTAAGCTTGAGAGATCTCCCCCACACTTATTCTTGTACCTATTTTATTCAACAAAGAAACAAAGGCGGAAACAAGCAAGGGCTCTACCAGCTTAAACACCGAGGAGGCTAAATCTTATTAACTCAAGGCACATGCAGTGCTTGAGGTGCCTGATTGATTTTTTTTATTCATTAATTTTTTATCATGGCAAAATGAGCATGAAGGGTGACTTAGCAGGGTGGAAACATGGGGTGAGGATGTACGAGGTGTTTAGCTTACTTACCTGACAGACCTCCCAGAGCTTAGAACAAAATGCAAGAGTTAAGCTACGAAATGAAGCAAAGCTTTTGCATTTGTTCTGCTTGGTTCCCCATGCATTTGTCTTCCCATGAGACCAAGGGGAAGAGCAAGAGCACCACTCCAAGGCATAGGCCCTAGCTAGCTAGAGCTTAGTAATACGGAGAGATATGAGGGAGAGTTTGGGAAAATGTTGGGTTTGTCGGTAGCCTCCCCAAGCTTGTACCTTGATGGATGCTTTCTTCTCTAATAAGTGTTCGTGATTCATATGGTGGTTAGTCTCTTGGTCATTTAAGCTTTATTCTTATTTGCTTGCTGGTTCATCGTCCATTCTCGTAGCGGATGCTCTAGTAGAGGACTCCTGATGAAGACGAAAGTTCCTATATGACGCTAGAGCAGTGATCGATAGCGTAGACGTCGTGTCTAGACTAGAGGTTACCTTCATTTGCCTCGTTCCCATGGTGGAGGGGTAGGCGGCAGGTGGTGACAGCCATGTCCGTCCTTTGTAATCCCCCATATTCGAGTTCGGCGTAAAGCTACAGGCCGGCATCACTTGGCAGACCAGGTGCGATCCGGTGCCCGAAGTAAGCAAATAAAAGTAGAGTTTATACCCTTGCCAACTTTATCCTTGTGTTGTCCTTGGACGAACCAGCTAGAAGAGTACACACGTTCCCTGTGGATTCGATACCCTTGAATACTCTCGGGTGAAAGCTACAACGGTATTCGTACGCTTGCGGATTTATTCGTGATGTAAGAAATACCAACAATGGCTCAAAGCTTGGCTCCCAGACTTTTAGAGTGTTGGACAAGAGGTACAAAGGAGACATGAACATTTCACTTTCATGGTCGAGACCCCTGCATTTACAAGCTGTGATGATGTGCGAACAAGGCACATGGAAGAGTTGCGGAATGTTACATGTGCACTCCGCTTTCTCAAGGTCGGCCCTATAGTTCCTACCCCTGTACTTCTCGCCCCCTGGATTGGTTCCTCCAGCTGACCTAATATTGTACACTAACCTTGATAGCCCATATGCTTCGCCAAGTTGGTTGCAAGCTAGCGTCTCTGATAGATCTAAGTAGTGCCTACCTGCTCTCCCCCATTTCTCTTTGGAGACCTTTGCTGTGTTCCAACGATTCATGAAGTACTCATTGCACTTCCTAAATGTGTACTCCACAATCTCTGACACCGGGACTGCATGGATACCCTTGAACACTTTGTTGAAAGATTCAGAAGCATTGGTAGTCATCACACCATACCTAACACCTCCGTCATCGAATGCGAGAGCTCACTTGTCCCTCAGAGGCATCTATTCCTCTAGCCACCTCTTGGCCCTAACATTTAGGATGTGTTCTATCAGTTTCTAACATAACATGACCCCGTGTTCATATAAAAAGTTCAGTTCTAGATTTATCTTGTTCTACAGGCCCTGTTGGAATTAGCTTTTGTTTCCACTGTAATAAATAAAATATAAAACTTGAGCACATAATCTTTTTACAGTGGCCATGTTTTGTCATTAGGTATCACTCATAAAAATCTCAGCTCTAAACTAAATGTTTTTGACATCACCTAAAGATTATATATATGTTTTGTTATATATACATGATTAATGAAAGGATAATAATAAATAAACATATAAATATGTTTTGAAATGTCTTGATACTTGTTGTTGTGAGTAATATGTGGATGAGTATGTATTAGTGGTTTTAGATCTAGTTGAATAGTCCATACATGTGCTCTCTTGTTAATAAAACAAGTGACATAAGCAATTTAATTATTTGCTGAAATGGCTGCATGTGTAGTTTCTGTTATGGTGACAATTTCATGATTAAAACAATGTTTCCTGTTGATGTGTTGAATACAAAAGTTGTAGTACTTTTTGTAGGCTTTCCAAAATGTTCAAGAACACAACTTTTGGTGTCCTAGAACTCCAGATATGAGTTTTTGAAGTTAGTAACAGAAATCTGTCCACGTTTGAACAGTCCTGAAACATTGTGATGTTTGACCCTGTTAACTTTTGTTTTAGCTCTGAGTGATAATAAGAAAGTCCTGGATAATTTCATAATCTTTCCAAAAATTCTAGGATCACTTTGGTTGGATGCCTAGAACTCAAGATATGGTTAAAACATGTGACTGATGTGTTGCTGTCCAAAACTGCATGTGTTTGGAGTGTTTGCTTTCACTTGCTCTTGTATGAATGATTGCTAGTGGTTAGCTTATATGCACATAAAGGCTAAATTAAGGTACTTAAGATGAATAACAAAAATGTGAAATAATTTAAGTATATTTAACCTGCTGGTTGAATAGTGCTTTCTGTATGTAGTTCATGTGTGCTTTAAAAACAATAGGTGTTGATTGTTACGCTCTCACCATATTGACTAAAGCAACCAAAAGTTGATAAGCTTATAACTATACCATGTGTTGCCCACTCTATGCATTCATATATTGCATTGCATATCAATTAGGAACGATGATGGATCGTGGAATCAACTGGAGTAGGATAAAGATGGTGCTATGATGATCATGTCACGAAGATGGAGTACTAACTTTTGGTTATAATTACCCAGGCAAGCCCCGGTGCATAACCCCTATTTTTCTGCACTTTATATTATGCTTGTGCATTAAGTTTTGAGGAGTTGAATGGAACCCACCTGCATATATATCCTTATCCTATGAGTCTTACTAGTATGACAGGATCATGTAGATCGCCATGCAATAGGACTCCGATAGAAGTCGAGTGATTGCCTATCACTAGCGAGAGATAGGATTATATATTACTATTACTATCATATTACTATCACATGGATTACCTATGGATAATAAATGGAGACCGGGTGGGACTGTACTGTGGACTTTGGATGGACATGGACTTGGTTGGGCAACAGAGCGAGACTCTGGTTGCGTTGTCCCGCCTGTGTCGATTAAGGACCGTCTGTTGCTGTGGACGGTAGTCAGGTTACTCTTCTTATGGGAGCGGGAAGGCCTGTGTACTAGTCTTGTCATGGGTTATGGCTCCTTTCATCCGGCTGGCATGGAGTCGGTGGCAGGTGGAGGTCTAAGCACCATACTGTTGGCCGGGCCACAGTGTTGGGGGCTTAGAGTCCCGGTTCGGGCGGGGACGCTAGAACCTATGGTGAGTTAGGAAAGGGCTGGTCTTGTCTGTGCCTGGGGTGCAGATGAGGCGTGTGTTTCGGGGTACCCAGCTGGGATACAATGATTCGTGAATTGCCGTTTCTTTTGAAGCGGTACCGACTTGGCTATGGTCTAGCACCGTAGTAAGAACTGAAATAAGGAAGATGATAAAATGGTTCTGATTACTTACCACATGCTTGAAAGTAGAATAGGTGCTTACCTAGAATGATTAGATAAGGAACTAATAATGATTGCTAAAACTTTGAATATAAGGATGCACTATTAGTAATGCTTCCTGCAGATTCATTAAACTAGCAAGCCAAATAAGCCTTGCATATCCTTGGAGTCTTTTATTTTCCTCCTGTCGGGTAAGTCTTGCTGAGTACAATTGAGTACTCAGGGTTTTATTCCCCCTGTTACAGGTAACAGTGGATGTTAGGGCTGACTCTTGTGTGTGGATACCTCCTGGTGGGCTCAGTGAGGATTCCTTTTATGCTGCGGATGTAGTTTTATTTATAACTCTCACTAAAGTTTTTATAAGGAAAAGTTTTACAATCTATTATCATATCTTATATATAAATGTTCATCATGTTAATGCTTCACCATATCATTAAATAAATGTTTATTTCTGCTGCAATGTTGATCACATGTTTACTTTCTGCTGCAAGATAAAAACTTGTAAACACATAATGTATCAACTCTTATTCATGTTACACTATAATTGTTCTTTTCGCTGCTGTATAAAATATGTTTGTAGTAACTCTGATTTTATGTACTCTTGTGATGTATGAAATGGACTAAGAATGTTGTAAGCTTTATTCACTTATTTATGATCCTGATGAAAAATATGGATTTTTGAGTTCTCACGTTGGGTGTGCTCGACGGAACTGTGTGGTTTATTGTGCTCACTTGAGTACTTAGTGTCTAATGGAAGATGAGTACCCTTGGGAGTGCATTAAATCAGGCGGTTCTGCCACACAAATCAATAACATGCTGCTTTGCCCGCCACCCATTTGAGTAGTTGACTCTATAACCAATGAACCCAAATATGGTTTCGATAACGCTAGAAACCGATGTGTCGCTATCGGCCCTAACAATGCCAACAAGACGACGACCAAGGTAATGGGCTGTGTTCTGGGCGTGCACACCCTTGGGCTTTGAACTTCGACACGTATGAGGTTGCCTCACATTGCGAATCTTCCACTTTCCGTTTCTCTGCCTACGAGCCTATAGTCCCTATCGACATCCTTGCTTGCAAAGAATCGTGTACCTCTTCTTCCTGTCCAAGTAGGTCACATAATAAGGCCTATGAAACCTAATGGCATAATCCATCAGAAAATACTAGAGATGCTCTAAGGTATCAAATATCATTCCCTTCTTAATCTCCACCTCCTCACTCTCTGGTACCACATCGGCCAACAATGTCAAACTGGTGTCACATATTGCCTGCTCAACCATACTAATGTCCATGAAATTTGGTACCGAGGGTACCTCCACATGGACAACCTTCAGTTTCCTGAGTTCGAGGTCAGTGTACTCCATTCTCAATGACCTGTTAGCTGGAACTCCAAAGGACTCCGTAAACCCTGCCTCACATGACTCACTCTCGTCCTCGTTACTAGGACTAGACCTGTACTCATCCTCCACCACATCATCCGGAGTACTTGGCCCTAAAGTATAGTCATCTTCGTCCGCCAAGGGAACATCAAGTTCGTCATCCTCCGATCCTTGGGATATGTCATCCATATCATGTGTTCCATCTCCGTTTCCATTGTCCTCGACAAACGTTTCTACATCGAAGTCATCATTCAAGGCATCGAGCTCAAATGACCTATCAACTTCCCTAATAATAACCGGCTCCAACGCTTCGTCTTGGGTCAGGTTCTCTACAGGCTCCACATCCACATTGTCATCGACAGGCAGCACAAATGGGCAAGACCCCTTCTCCACAACAACTTCCAAGCACCTAACACTACTGCTCTTGACAACATCCTTATAGTTGCTCCATTCATCCTCACATGACAAAACCATTAACACATAGTGTGTTCTTTCCTTCCCACAGTCAAATCGACCTCTCAAACTTATTGGGCACCCAAATTTCTCCCGGCATTGGCTAACCAAAGCATCAAAGCTAGAAGGTGTACTAAAGAACTGAACTTGTTCATCCATGCTTTCGAACTCCCCATTTCCTTTAACTTTGCCACCATGAAACAGTCGCACTAACCGATCCATCTACAAAATATGAACCAAGACATCAACACCAACAACTACACATTTCCAAACCAAAACGTGTACACTCACTCCTACATTATCATAGCACAAACTTCACAGTGATGACATCAAAGGCAACAAACAAACCTATACAAATCCTTTATGTATCAACTATCTAGGTCCATGCAACATGAACTTTACGTCGAATCCACGGGCAGAGTATATCCTAAACCTAATGCACGCATCAAATGCTAACAACGAATGAAAAAAACCAATCATAACATACCAAATTTCCTAACCCTAGTCATGCAACTAAGGAGCCACAACATCCACAAATCGAGGGGGACAACTTGTACCTGACGGTGTAGGGGACGGTAGCCGGACCAGGCCGCTCCACTAGCCGGCGGCAGGGGGGCCGGCGGCCGGCGGCGTCTCCCTCTCAGTGCCGCCCTAGCTAGAGGTGCGGAGGGCCGTTTCTTCAAGCCGCTCAACTCACCCGCGGCGGGGAAACCAGGGGCGGCGGCGGCGCCTCGCTCGCCCAGTCGTGCGTGCACTGGGGAAGGAAAGGAGAGAGAGAGGGAGGGAGAAAGTGGGCTAGGCCGACAAAACCTATATCTGGCGCGACAAGGCCTGTCGCATCCGAGTCGCTGGCACTACAGGGCGGGCCCCACCGTCCGCCACGCCAGATCGGGTCAGCGGTCCAAGCCAGCGTGGCGCCCCTTGTCGCGCCAGTGCATGTGGCGCGACAGAGTGGTGCTGGCGCGACCAAAAGGACTAGATTTGCTTAATCTTTTTTTGCCTTGGTTATTATTAAAATATTGATTAAAAAAGGATTAAAAATAAAAAAAGTCCCCCGCGGATACATGGGACGTGATAGAGTGTTATTGTCACATCGTCGTATCACTTGGCGCAGTCAAAAGATTATTTTTAAAAATAAATTTTTAAATGAATTAATTTTATAAGTTTGTTCTAACTTTTTTACATATATAAGATTTAATATGCATCTAGTTTTTCGTTGTGTCTACATCTATCTATCTATACTATAAAGGAGCGAATGAATTGGAAAAAGTACCTAACTAGGCATAAAATTATAATTTTCTAGCTAGCACATGTTAAGAGTAAACCAACGAAACTAGAATCACATTTTTATCACCCTCCTAACTCCAGTTTTCAATTTGTCTAGTTTTAGGAGAACTTTCACTACATAAAATAAAAACCCTACAAAAGTTCTCAAACCGTAAAACTTTATACACCAAACTTGTAGATCACAGAACGATGAAACTAACAAAATTGGTTTCACTAGATTTGGACTTCCCTAACTCGAGTTATGAATTTTCCAAGATGAACATATAATCTAAAAATGAAAAAGAATAAATCTAATAAGACAAACACTTTGCAAAAGAGACCCAGAAACTTTCTAAAACTAACCAGGCCCATATACGTAAATCTATGAGTCTAGCACTTTTGCAAAGTGAACACAGCAAAGAGTTTCTATTTCAATCCATACCCTTCTTCTTCCTACAGAGCAGGACCGGGGGGGGAGGGGGGTCGGTGTGGCGACCCAGGGCCGGCCGGCCAGCTGGGGCCGCGGCCGGCACTGGCCAGCCAGGGCGTGGCCTGGCCCTGCCTGCACACGGCTAGGGCGAGCTCGGCCCGGCTGGGCGCTGCTGAGCACTAGCCACGGGAGGTCGAGACAGGACCGACGGCGAGCTCCTCAGCGTGGCGCGCGAGAGCGAGAGCGAGAGCGAGAGAAAGAGAGAGCAGCAGAGGGAAGGAAGGGGGTGGGAAGGAGGCAGCAGTGGCTCGGCCCTTCCCTCCTTAATCGCGCGCATCAGAGCAGAGGACAGCGCGTGGAACACGCGGTCGCAGAGCACATGGGCGCTGACATGGTGACCGCGAACAGCGTCGAGCAGAGCAGGCAATAGCACGCTCAGACATCATTGAAGCTTGTTTTCTGGCACTTTGTGTTTGGATTCGGTCCATGATCATTAAAGCCAAGTTGTTGTACTCTGTATCTTCTCCAACTCTCATAATGGGTGCTCAACAAACGAGCTACGGTTTAGCGGGTAAACTGCTCCCAAATCAGCACTATCAGCATGTTGACGGTGGTTAAGAAAACCCATCTTTTATGGACAAATCGAAGTCAAACTCAACCCAACTTTTTGCACTCCCTTCTCCATAATATCAGCTCCAACTTTTATTTTTGCCCCAACTTCAGTTGTTTAACAAATTTTGGAGAACACGAGATGCCAACATAGCGATGTCAGTAAGACTGCTTCCCAGACTTAGAATTATTTTCATGGCTGAAAACAACAGCAGATTCAAAATTCAAGCCTCTGTTTGATTCATTTCCATTTCGAATCAAGCTTTGGTCCAAATACAAAGTTTGTAGAACTCACCCAAAACTACAACTTTATTAAAGGTCAAACTTCATAACTAGAATATAAACTGAAGTTTCATTTGGTCAAAGCAGCATCATGAAATAAACTCGCACCAAGGTTTTTGTTCTGTTGAAGCCCTTTCTTTGCACTCGCTCAATATGAACCCTTCATGATTTTTGTTGTAGTACTAAATTAGAGTTGTTTGAGCATGGTGGTAAGGTTTGGATGACATCACATGTTTCCAACTTGATTACAAAAGCATTTAAAGTAAAGTCATGACTTATCATTTCATGCAAGAGTTCACCACCTGACAAAGGAAAACTTATTTACTAGGTTTATTAGGCCTTAACCTCTGCGCTAACTAAGTTCGTAACACCAGGGGTGTTACAAGTTGCTATGGGGCGATTGGAAAGATGCGTACAACCGAGTTTCTAGGATCCTAAGTGCCATGAAACACTTCAATCCAGGGCTTAGGTGGTTTCCTTACGCCGGTCGCATTGCCACAGACGTGGACGGCGTTCCAAAGTTTGTTCTTCAGAGAGTTTATTGGCCTTTCCCTCAGTCAGCGAAGGCGTTCAAGCATTGCCGTCCCTTAGTACTTGTTGACAGTACCTTCCTGACAGGCAAGTACAGGGGTGTGTTGATGATTGCTGTTGGAGTGGACCCGGACAATAAACTTGTCCCTTTAGCATTTGGTTTGGCTGAGGGTGAGAATGACGACAGCTGGTGTTGGTTCATGAAGCTAGTGAGACAGAATGTCCTCCGTTCGTCTCAGAAGATATGCATGATTTCAGATCGTCATCACAGTCTCCTTACAGCTGCGAAAGAGTGTGTAGATGGACGCCATCCTCTTGAGCATCGGTGGTGCACGAGGCACTTTGAGGCGAACATATGGAGACAATAGAAGAAAAAGGAGGTTGTGCAGAAATTGAAGTCACTTTGTGGATGTCGAACCAAGGAAAAGTTTGAGGAGACGCTTGCAGAGTTACAAAAGGTCCTAAATGTTAGGGCCAAGAGGTGGCTAGAGGAATAGATGCCTCTGAGGGACAAGTGAGCTCTCGCATTCGATGACGGAGGTGTTAGGTATGGTGTGATGACTACCAATGCTTCTGAATCTTTCAACAAAGTGTTCAAGGGTATCCATGCAGTCCCGGTGTCAGAGATTGTGGAGTACACATTTAGGAAGTGCAATGAGTACTTCATGAATCGTTGGAGCTGATATTATGGAGAAGGGAGTGCAAAAAGTTGGGTTGAGTTTGACTTCGATTTGTCCATAAAAGATGGGTTTTCTTAACCACCGTCAACATGCTGATAGTGCTGATTTGGGAGCAGTTTACCCGCTAAACCGTAGCTCGTTTGTTGAGCACCCATTATGAGAGTTGGAGAAGATACAGAGTACAACAACTTGGCTTTAATGATCATGGACCGAATCCAAACACAAAGTGCCAGAAAACAAGCTTCAATGATGTCTGAGCGTGCTATTGCCTGCTCTGCTCGACGCTGTTCGCGGTCACCATGTCAGCGCCCATGTGCTCTGCGACCGCGTGTTCCACGCGCTGTCCTCTGCTCTGATGCGCGCGATTAAGGAGGGAAGGGCCGAGCCACTGCTGCCTCCTTCCCACCCCCTTCCTTCCCTCTGCTGCTCTCTCTTTCTCTCGCTCTCGCTCTCGCTCTCGCGCGCCACGCTGAGGAGCTCGCCGTCGGTCCTGTCTCGACCTCCCGTGGCTAGTGCTCAGCAGCGCCCAGCCGGGCCGAGCTCGCCCTAGCCGTGTGCAGGCAGGGCCAGGCCACGCCCTGGCTGGCCAGTGCCGGCCGCGGCCCCAGCTGGCCGGCCGGCCCTGGGTCGCCACACCGACCCCCCTCCCCCCCCGGTCCTGCTCTGTAGGAAGAAGAAGGGTATGGATTGAAATAGAAACTCTTTGCTGTGTTCACTTTGCAAAAGTGCTAGACTCATAGATTTACGTATATGGGCCTGGTTAGTTTTAGAAAGTTTCTGGGTCTCTTTTGCAAAGTGTTTGTCTTATTAGATTTATTCTTTTTCATTTTTAGATTATATGTTCATCTTGGAAAATTCATAACTCGAGTTAGGGAAGTCCAAATCTAGTGAAACCAATTTTGTTAGTTTCATCGTTCTGTGATCTACAAGTTTGGTGTATAAAGTTTTACGGTTTGAGAACTTTTGTAGGGTTTTTATTTTATGTAGTGAAAGTTCTCCTAAAACTAGACAAATTGAAAACTGGAGTTAGGAGGGTGATAAAAATGTGATTCTAGTTTCGTTGGTTTACTCTTAACATGTGCTAGCTAGAAAATTATAATTTTATGCCTAGTTAGGTACTTTTTCCAATTCATTCGCTCCTTTATAGTATAGATAGATAGATGTAGACACAACGAAAAACTAGATGCATATTAAATCTTATATATGTAAAAAAGTTAGAACAAACTTATAAAATTAATTCATTTAAAAATTTATTTTTAAAAATAATCTTTTGACTGCGCCAAGTGATACGACGATGTGACAATAACACTCTATCACGTCCCATGTATCCGCGGGGGACTTTTTTTATTTTTAATCCTTTTTTAATCAATATTTTAATAATAACCAAGGCAAAAAAAGATTAAGCAAATCTAGTCCTTTTGGTCGCGCCAGCACCACTCTGTCGCGCCACATGCACTGGCGCGACAAGGGGCGCCACGCTGGCTTGGACCGCTGACCCGATCTGGCGTGGCGGACGGTGGGGCCCGCCCTGTAGTGCCAGCGACTCGGATGCGACAGGCCTTGTCGCGCCAGATATAGGTTTTGTCGGCCTAGCCCACTTTCTCCCTCCCTCTCTCTCTCCTTTCCTTCCCCAGTGCACGCACGACTGGGCGAGCGAGGCGCCGCCGCCGCCCCTGGTTTCCCCGCCGCGGGTGAGTTGAGCGGCTTGAAGAAACGGCCCTCCGCACCTCTAGCTAGGGCGGCACTGAGAGGGAGACGCCGCCGGCCGCCGGCCCCCCTGCCGCCGGCTAGTGGAGCGGCCTGGTCCGGCTACCGTCCCCTACACCGTCAGGTACAAGTTGTCCCCCTCGATTTGTGGATGTTGTGGCTCCTTAGTTGCATGACTAGGGTTAGGAAATTTGGTATGTTATGATTGGTTTTTTTCATTCGTTGTTAGCATTTGATGCGTGCATTAGGTTTAGGATATACTCTGCCCGTGGATTCGACGTAAAGTTCATGTTGCATGGACCTAGATAGTTGATACATAAAGGATTTGTATAGGTTTGTTTGTTGCCTTTGATGTCATCACTGTGAAGTTTGTGCTATGATAATGTAGGAGTGAGTGTACACGTTTTGGTTTGGAAATGTGTAGTTGTTGGTGTTGATGTCTTGGTTCATATTTTGTAGATGGATCGGTTAGTGCGACTGTTTCATGGTGGCAAAGTTAAAGGAAATGGGGAGTTCGAAAGCATGGATGAACAAGTTCAGTTCTTTAGTACACCTTCTAGCTTTGATGCTTTGGTTAGCCAATGCCGGGAGAAATTTGGGTGCCCAATAAGTTTGAGAGGTCGATTTGACTGTGGGAAGGAAAGAACACACTATGTGTTAATGGTTTTGTCATGTGAGGATGAATGGAGCAACTATAAGGATGTTGTCAAGAGCAGTAGTGTTAGGTGCTTGGAAGTTGTTGTGGAGAAGGGGTCTTGCCCATTTGTGCTGCCTGTCGATGACAATGTGGATGTGGAGCCTGTAGAGAACCTGACCCAAGACGAAGCGTTGGAGCCGGTTATTATTAGGGAAGTTGATAGGTCATTTGAGCTCGATGCCTTGAATGATGACTTCGATGTAGAAACGTTTGTCGAGGACAATGGAAACGGAGATGGAACACATGATATGGATGACATATCCCAAGGATCGGAGGATGACGAACTTGATGTTCCCTTGGCGGACGAAGATGACTATACTTTAGGGCCAAGTACTCCGGATGATGTGGTGGAGGATGAGTACAGGTCTAGTCCTAGTAACGAGGACGAGAGTGAGTCATGTGAGGCAGGGTTTACGGAGTCCTTTGGAGTTCCAGCTAACAGGTCATTGAGAATGGAGTACACTGACCTCGAACTCAGGAAACTGAAGGTTGTCCATGTGGAGGTACCCTCGGTACCAAATTTCATGGACATTAGTATGGTTGAGCAGGCAATATGTGACACCAGTTTGACATTGTTGGCCGATGTGGTACCAGAGAGTGAGGAGGTGGAGATTAAGAAGGGAATGATATTTGATACCTTAGAGCATCTCTAGTATTTTCTGATGGATTATGCCATTAGGTTTCATAGGCCTTATTATGTGACCTACTTGGACAGGAAGAAGAGGTACACGATTCTTTGCAAGCAAGGATGTCGATAGGGACTATAGGCTCGTAGGCAGAGAAACGGAAAGTGGAAGATTCGCAATGTGAGGCAACCTCATACGTGTCGAAGTTCAAAGCCCAAGGGTGTGCACGCCCAGAACACAGCCCATTACCTTGGTCGTCGTCTTGTTGGCATTGTTAGGGCCGATAGCGACACATCGGTTTCTAGCGTTATCGAAACCATATTTGGGTTCATTGGTTATAGAGTCAACTACTCAAATGGGTGGCGGGCAAAGCAGCATGTTATTGATTTGTGTGGCAGAACCGCCTGATTTAATGCACTCCCAAGGGTACTCATCTTCCATTAGACACTAAGTACTCAAGTGAGCACAATAAACCACACAGTTCCGTCGAGCACACCCAACGTGAGAACTCAAAAATCCATATTTTTCATCAGGATCATAAATAAGTGAATAAAGCTTACAACATTCTTAGTCCATTTCATACATCACAAGAGTACATAAAATCAGAGTTACTACAAACATATTTTATACAGCAGCGAAAAGAACAATTATAGTGTAACATGAATAAGAGTTGATACATTATGTGTTTACAAGTTTTTATCTTGCAGCAGAAAGTAAACATGTGATCAACATTGCAGCAGAAATAAACATTTATTTAATGATATGGTGAAGCATTAACATGATGAACATTTATATATAAGATATGATAATAGATTGTAAAACTTTTCCTTATAAAAACTTTAGTGAGAGTTATAAATAAAACTACATCCGCAGCATAAAAGGAATCCTCACTGAGCCCACCAGGAGGTATCCACACACAAGAGTCAGCCCTAACATCCACTGTTACCTGTAACAGGGGGAATAAAACCCTGAGTACTCAATTGTACTCAGCAAGACTTACCCGACAGGAGGAAAATAAAAGACTCCAAGGATATGCAAGGCTTATTTGGCTTGCTAGTTTAATGAATCTGCAGGAAGCATTACTAATAGTGCATCCTTATATTCAAAGTTTTAGCAATCATTATTAGTTCCTTATCTAATCATTCTAGGTAAGCACCTATTCTACTTTCAAGCATGTGGTAAGTAATCAGAACCATTTTATCATCTTCCTTATTTCAGTTCTTACTACGGTGCTAGACCATAGCCAAGTCGGTACCGCTTCAAAAGAAACGGCAATTCACGAATCATTGTATCCCAGCTGGGTACCCCGAAACACACGCCTCATCTGCACCCCAGGCACAGACAAGACCAGCCCTTTCCTAACTCACCATAGGTTCTAGCGTCCCCGCCCGAACCGGGACTCTAAGCCCCCAACACTGTGGCCCGGCCAACAGTATGGTGCTTAGACCTCCACCTGCCACCGACTCCATGCCAGCCGGATGAAAGGAGCCATAACCCATGACAAGACTAGTACACAGGCCTTCCCGCTCCCATAAGAAGAGTAACCTGACTACCGTCCACAGCAACAGACGGTCCTTAATCGACACAGGCGGGACAACGCAACCAGAGTCTCGCTCTGTTGCCCAACCAAGTCCATGTCCATCCAAAGTCCACAGTACAGTCCCACCCGGTCTCCATTTATTATCCATAGGTAATCCATGTGATAGTAATATGATAGTAATAGTAATATATAATCCTATCTCTCGCTAGTGATAGGCAATCACTCGACTTCTATCGGAGTCCTATTGCATGGCGATCTACATGATCCTGTCATACTAGTAAGACTCATAGGATAAGGATATATATGCAGGTGGGTTCCATTCAACTCCTCAAAACTTAATGCACAAGCATAATATAAAGTGCAGAAAAATAGGGGTTATGCACCGGGGCTTGCCTGGGTAATTATAACCAAAAGTTAGTACTCCATCTTCGTGACATGATCATCATAGCACCATCTTTATCCTACTCCAGTTGATTCCACGATCCATCATCGTTCCTAATTGATATGCAATGCAATATATGAATGCATAGAGTGGGCAACACATGGTATAGTTATAAGCTTATCAACTTTTGGTTGCTTTAGTCAATATGGTGAGAGCGTAACAATCAACACCTATTGTTTTTGACATCACCTAAAGATTATATATATGTTTTGTTATATATACATGATTAATGAAAGGATAATAATAAATAAACATATAAATATGTTTTGAAATGTCTTGATACTTGTTGTTGTGAGTAATATGTGGATGAGTATGTATTAGTGGTTTTAGATCTAGTTGAATAGTCCATACATGTGCTCTCTTGTTAATAAAACAAGTGACATAAGCAATTTAATTATTTGCTGAAATGGCTGCATGTGTAGTTTCTGTTATGGTGACAATTTCATGATTAAAACAATGTTTCCTGTTGATGTGTTGAATACAAAAGTTGTAGTACTTTTTGTAGGCTTTCCAAAATGTTCAAGAACACAACTTTTGGTGTCCTAGAACTCCAGATATGAGTTTTTGAAGTTAGTAACAGAAATCTGTCCACGTTTGAACAGTCCTGAAACATTGTGATGTTTGACCCTGTTAACTTTTGTTTTAGCTCTGAGTGATAATAAGAAAGTCCTGGATAATTTCATAATCTTTCCAAAAATTCTAGGATCACTTTGGTTGGATGCCTAGAACTCAAGATATGGTTAAAACATGTGACTGATGTGTTGCTGTCCAAAACTGCATGTGTTTGGAGTGTTTGCTTTCACTTGCTCTTGTATGAATGATTGCTAGTGGTTAGCTTATATGCACATAAAGGCTAAATTAAGGTACTTAAGATGAATAACAAAAATGTGAAATAATTTAAGTATATTTAACCTGCTGGTTGAATAGTGCTTTCTGTATGTAGTTCATGTGTGCTTTAAAAACAATAGGTGTTGATTGTTACGCTCTCACCATATTGACTAAAGCAACCAAAAGTTGATAAGCTTATAACTATACCATGTGTTGCCCACTCTATGCATTCATATATTGCATTGCATATCAATTAGGAACGATGATGGATCGTGGAATCAACTGGAGTAGGATAAAGATGGTGCTATGATGATCATGTCACGAAGATGGAGTACTAACTTTTGGTTATAATTACCCAGGCAAGCCCCGGTGCATAACCCCTATTTTTCTGCACTTTATATTATGCTTGTGCATTAAGTTTTGAGGAGTTGAATGGAACCCACCTGCATATATATCCTTATCCTATGAGTCTTACTAGTATGACAGGATCATGTAGATCGCCATGCAATAGGACTCCGATAGAAGTCGAGTGATTGCCTATCACTAGCGAGAGATAGGATTATATATTACTATTACTATCATATTACTATCACATGGATTACCTATGGATAATAAATGGAGACCGGGTGGGACTGTACTGTGGACTTTGGATGGACATGGACTTGGTTGGGCAACAGAGCGAGACTCTGGTTGCGTTGTCCCGCCTGTGTCGATTAAGGACCGTCTGTTGCTGTGGACGGTAGTCAGGTTACTCTTCTTATGGGAGCGGGAAGGCCTGTGTACTAGTCTTGTCATGGGTTATGGCTCCTTTCATCCGGCTGGCATGGAGTCGGTGGCAGGTGGAGGTCTAAGCACCATACTGTTGGCCGGGCCACAGTGTTGGGGGCTTAGAGTCCCGGTTCGGGCGGGGACGCTAGAACCTATGGTGAGTTAGGAAAGGGCTGGTCTTGTCTGTGCCTGGGGTGCAGATGAGGCGTGTGTTTCGGGGTACCCAGCTGGGATACAATGATTCGTGAATTGCCGTTTCTTTTGAAGCGGTACCGACTTGGCTATGGTCTAGCACCGTAGTAAGAACTGAAATAAGGAAGATGATAAAATGGTTCTGATTACTTACCACATGCTTGAAAGTAGAATAGGTGCTTACCTAGAATGATTAGATAAGGAACTAATAATGATTGCTAAAACTTTGAATATAAGGATGCACTATTAGTAATGCTTCCTGCAGATTCATTAAACTAGCAAGCCAAATAAGCCTTGCATATCCTTGGAGTCTTTTATTTTCCTCCTGTCGGGTAAGTCTTGCTGAGTACAATTGAGTACTCAGGGTTTTATTCCCCCTGTTACAGGTAACAGTGGATGTTAGGGCTGACTCTTGTGTGTGGATACCTCCTGGTGGGCTCAGTGAGGATTCCTTTTATGCTGCGGATGTAGTTTTATTTATAACTCTCACTAAAGTTTTTATAAGGAAAAGTTTTACAATCTATTATCATATCTTATATATAAATGTTCATCATGTTAATGCTTCACCATATCATTAAATAAATGTTTATTTCTGCTGCAATGTTGATCACATGTTTACTTTCTGCTGCAAGATAAAAACTTGTAAACACATAATGTATCAACTCTTATTCATGTTACACTATAATTGTTCTTTTCGCTGCTGTATAAAATATGTTTGTAGTAACTCTGATTTTATGTACTCTTGTGATGTATGAAATGGACTAAGAATGTTGTAAGCTTTATTCACTTATTTATGATCCTGATGAAAAATATGGATTTTTGAGTTCTCACGTTGGGTGTGCTCGACGGAACTGTGTGGTTTATTGTGCTCACTTGAGTACTTAGTGTCTAATGGAAGATGAGTACCCTTGGGAGTGCATTAAATCAGGCGGTTCTGCCACACAAATCAATAACATGCTGCTTTGCCCGCCACCCATTTGAGTAGTTGACTCTATAACCAATGAACCCAAATATGGTTTCGATAACGCTAGAAACCGATGTGTCGCTATCGGCCCTAACAATGCCAACAAGACGACGACCAAGGTAATGGGCTGTGTTCTGGGCGTGCACACCCTTGGGCTTTGAACTTCGACACGTATGAGGTTGCCTCACATTGCGAATCTTCCACTTTCCGTTTCTCTGCCTACGAGCCTATAGTCCCTATCGACATCCTTGCTTGCAAAGAATCGTGTACCTCTTCTTCCTGTCCAAGTAGGTCACATAATAAGGCCTATGAAACCTAATGGCATAATCCATCAGAAAATACTAGAGATGCTCTAAGGTATCAAATATCATTCCCTTCTTAATCTCCACCTCCTCACTCTCTGGTACCACATCGGCCAACAATGTCAAACTGGTGTCACATATTGCCTGCTCAACCATACTAATGTCCATGAAATTTGGTACCGAGGGTACCTCCACATGGACAACCTTCAGTTTCCTGAGTTCGAGGTCAGTGTACTCCATTCTCAATGACCTGTTAGCTGGAACTCCAAAGGACTCCGTAAACCCTGCCTCACATGACTCACTCTCGTCCTCGTTACTAGGACTAGACCTGTACTCATCCTCCACCACATCATCCGGAGTACTTGGCCCTAACATCCACTGTTACCTGTAACAGGGGGAATAAAACCCTGAGTACTCAATTGTACTCAGCAAGACTTACCCGACAGGAGGAAAATAAAAGACTCCAAGGATATGCAAGGCTTATTTGGCTTGCTAGTTTAATGAATCTGCAGGAAGCATTACTAATAGTGCATCCTTATATTCAAAGTTTTAGCAATCATTATTAGTTCCTTATCTAATCATTCTAGGTAAGCACCTATTCTACTTTCAAGCATGTGGTAAGTAATCAGAACCATTTTATCATCTTCCTTATTTCAGTTCTTACTACGGTGCTAGACCATAGCCAAGTCGGTACCGCTTCAAAAGAAACGGCAATTCACGAATCATTGTATCCCAGCTGGGTACCCCGAAACACACGCCTCATCTGCACCCCAGGCACAGACAAGACCAGCCCTTTCCTAACTCACCATAGGTTCTAGCGTCCCCGCCCGAACCGGGACTCTAAGCCCCCAACACTGTGGCCCGGCCAACAGTATGGTGCTTAGACCTCCACCTGCCACCGACTCCATGCCAGCCGGATGAAAGGAGCCATAACCCATGACAAGACTAGTACACAGGCCTTCCCGCTCCCATAAGAAGAGTAACCTGACTACCGTCCACAGCAACAGACGGTCCTTAATCGACACAGGCGGGACAACGCAACCAGAGTCTCGCTCTGTTGCCCAACCAAGTCCATGTCCATCCAAAGTCCACAGTACAGTCCCACCCGGTCTCCATTTATTATCCATAGGTAATCCATGTGATAGTAATATGATAGTAATAGTAATATATAATCCTATCTCTCGCTAGTGATAGGCAATCACTCGACTTCTATCGGAGTCCTATTGCATGGCGATCTACATGATCCTGTCATACTAGTAAGACTCATAGGATAAGGATATATATGCAGGTGGGTTCCATTCAACTCCTCAAAACTTAATGCACAAGCATAATATAAAGTGCAGAAAAATAGGGGTTATGCACCGGGGCTTGCCTGGGTAATTATAACCAAAAGTTAGTACTCCATCTTCGTGACATGATCATCATAGCACCATCTTTATCCTACTCCAGTTGATTCCACGATCCATCATCGTTCCTAATTGATATGCAATGCAATATATGAATGCATAGAGTGGGCAACACATGGTATAGTTATAAGCTTATCAACTTTTGGTTGCTTTAGTCAATATGGTGAGAGCGTAACAATCAACACCTATTGTTTTTAAAGCACACATGAACTACATACAGAAAGCACTATTCAACCAGCAGGTTAAATATACTTAAATTATTTCACATTTTTGTTATTCATCTTAAGTACCTTAATTTAGCCTTTATGTGCATATAAGCTAACCACTAGCAATCATTCATACAAGAGCAAGTGAAAGCAAACACTCCAAACACATGCAGTTTTGGACAGCAACACATCAGTCACATGTTTTAACCATATCTTGAGTTCTAGGCATCCAACCAAAGTGATCCTAGAATTTTTGGAAAGATTATGAAATTATCCAGGACTTTCTTATTATCACTCAGAGCTAAAACAAAAGTTAACAGGGTCAAACATCACAATGTTTCAGGACTGTTCAAACGTGGACAGATTTCTGTTACTAACTTCAAAAACTCATATCTGGAGTTCTAGGACACCAAAAGTTGTGTTCTTGAACATTTTGGAAAGCCTACAAAAAGTACTACAACTTTTGTATTCAACACATCAACAGGAAACATTGTTTTAATCATGAAATTGTCACCATAACAGAAACTACACATGCAGCCATTTCAGCAAATAATTAAATTGCTTATGTCACTTGTTTTATTAACAAGAGAGCACATGTATGGACTATTCAACTAGATCTAAAACCACTAATACATACTCATCCACATATTACTCACAACAAACAAGTATCAAGACATTTCAAAACATATTTATATGTTTATTTATTATTATCCTTTCATTAATCATGTATATATAACAAAACATATATATAATCTTTAGGTGATGTCAAAAACAATAGGTGTTGATTGTTACGCTCTCACCATATTGACTAAAGCAACCAAAAGTTGATAAGCTTATAACTATACCATGTGTTGCCCACTCTATGCATTCATATATTGCATTGCATATCAATTAGGAACGATGATGGATCGTGGAATCAACTGGAGTAGGATAAAGATGGTGCTATGATGATCATGTCACGAAGATGGAGTACTAACTTTTGGTTATAATTACCCAGGCAAGCCCCGGTGCATAACCCCTATTTTTCTGCACTTTATATTATGCTTGTGCATTAAGTTTTGAGGAGTTGAATGGAACCCACCTGCATATATATCCTTATCCTATGAGTCTTACTAGTATGACAGGATCATGTAGATCGCCATGCAATAGGACTCCGATAGAAGTCGAGTGATTGCCTATCACTAGCGAGAGATAGGATTATATATTACTATTACTATCATATTACTATCACATGGATTACCTATGGATAATAAATGGAGACCGGGTGGGACTGTACTGTGGACTTTGGATGGACATGGACTTGGTTGGGCAACAGAGCGAGACTCTGGTTGCGTTGTCCCGCCTGTGTCGATTAAGGACCGTCTGTTGCTGTGGACGGTAGTCAGGTTACTCTTCTTATGGGAGCGGAAGGCCTGTGTACTAGTCTTGTCATGGGTTATGGCTCCTTTCATCCGGCTGGCATGGAGTCGGTGGCAGGTGGAGGTCTAAGCACCATACTGTTGGCCGGGCCACAGTGTTGGGGGCTTAGAGTCCCGGTTCGGGCGGGGACGCTAGAACCTATGGTGAGTTAGGAAAGGGCTGGTCTTGTCTGTGCCTGGGGTGCAGATGAGGCGTGTGTTTCGGGGTACCCAGCTGGGATACAATGATTCGTGAATTGCCGTTTCTTTTGAAGCGGTACCGACTTGGCTATGGTCTAGCACCGTAGTAAGAACTGAAATAAGGAAGATGATAAAATGGTTCTGATTACTTACCACATGCTTGAAAGTAGAATAGGTGCTTACCTAGAATGATTAGATAAGGAACTAATAATGATTGCTAAAACTTTGAATATAAGGATGCACTATTAGTAATGCTTCCTGCAGATTCATTAAACTAGCAAGCCAAATAAGCCTTGCATATCCTTGGAGTCTTTTATTTTCCTCCTGTCGGGTAAGTCTTGCTGAGTACAATTGAGTACTCAGGGTTTTATTCCCCCTGTTACAGGTAACAGTGGATGTTAGGGCTGACTCTTGTGTGTGGATACCTCCTGGTGGGCTCAGTGAGGATTCCTTTTATGCTGCGGATGTAGTTTTATTTATAACTCTCACTAAAGTTTTTATAAGGAAAAGTTTTACAATCTATTATCATATCTTATATATAAATGTTCATCATGTTAATGCTTCACCATATCATTAAATAAATGTTTATTTCTGCTGCAATGTTGATCACATGTTTACTTTCTGCTGCAAGATAAAAACTTGTAAACACATAATGTATCAACTCTTATTCATGTTACACTATAATTGTTCTTTTCGCTGCTGTATAAAATATGTTTGTAGTAACTCTGATTTTATGTACTCTTGTGATGTATGAAATGGACTAAGAATGTTGTAAGCTTTATTCACTTATTTATGATCCTGATGAAAAATATGGATTTTTGAGTTCTCACGTTGGGTGTGCTCGACGGAACTGTGTGGTTTATTGTGCTCACTTGAGTACTTAGTGTCTAATGGAAGATGAGTACCCTTGGGAGTGCATTAAATCAGGCGGTTCTGCCACACAAATCAATAACATGCTGCTTTGCCCGCCACCCATTTGAGTAGTTGACTCTATAACCAATGAACCCAAATATGGTTTCGATAACGCTAGAAACCGATGTGTCGCTATCGGCCCTAACAATGCCAACAAGACGACGACCAAGGTAATGGGCTGTGTTCTGGGCGTGCACACCCTTGGGCTTTGAACTTCGACACGTATGAGGTTGCCTCACATTGCGAATCTTCCACTTTCCGTTTCTCTGCCTACGAGCCTATAGTCCCTATCGACATCCTTGCTTGCAAAGAATCGTGTACCTCTTCTTCCTGTCCAAGTAGGTCACATAATAAGGCCTATGAAACCTAATGGCATAATCCATCAGAAAATACTAGAGATGCTCTAAGGTATCAAATATCATTCCCTTCTTAATCTCCACCTCCTCACTCTCTGGTACCACATCGGCCAACAATGTCAAACTGGTGTCACATATTGCCTGCTCAACCATACTAATGTCCATGAAATTTGGTACCGAGGGTACCTCCACATGGACAACCTTCAGTTTCCTGAGTTCGAGGTCAGTGTACTCCATTCTCAATGACCTGTTAGCTGGAACTCCAAAGGACTCCGTAAACCCTGCCTCACATGACTCACTCTCGTCCTCGTTACTAGGACTAGACCTGTACTCATCCTCCACCACATCATCCGGAGTACTTGGCCCTAAAGTATAGTCATCTTCGTCCGCCAAGGGAACATCAAGTTCGTCATCCTCCGATCCTTGGGATATGTCATCCATATCATGTGTTCCATCTCCGTTTCCATTGTCCTCGACAAACGTTTCTACATCGAAGTCATCATTCAAGGCATCGAGCTCAAATGACCTATCAACTTCCCTAATAATAAACGGCTTTCTTTTCTCCTTCTTTTTTACTTTT